>JACEFO010001411.1:0-34795 GCA_015342445.1 Digitaria exilis
ATTCATTCTGACTTTAGGCAGGTTTCCACCATCTTAGAATAGTGGAGCTTTTCATATGAGTGTATTAAAACTTCATTACTAATCTAGTTAACCAAGTTACAAACTTAAACATCTTTTTTTCCCAGGAATGTGACATCTACCGACACACAGTTACCAGAAATACTACTGTTAGCTCTGAGCAGCTTTATTTTACAGTCGTGGGTTTCTGGCATCAGAAAAAGGAAATATAGAGGTGAAAAATCTCATTGTGTATATCCATTTGTAATATTTATTTAACCTTGACAGAAATATCTGCAGCATGTAAGAATGCAAACAGTCCTATCTTCCTTTTCTACCCTGGATTTCCCCTGCCATTTGATATCAGTTAACATACCACATTTCAGTTCCCATTCTCATTTGGAATGGATCCCCGTCCTCCTAGTGGCTTTTCAAATGGTAAAAGTTATCCAAATGGACCACCGGGAATTCCCACTCCTGCAAACTATCATCAACATCAGTTTCCGCAGCATATATCATTTTCACATCCATCATATGCCATGAGTGTTCCACACCAGCAATTTCCGCAGCAACACCTTTACCCACCAAATGTCCAGTATGTTGTCGTTCAACCACAATATGCCCCATTCTCAATGCCACAAACACCATCTCAAACCTGCTGGGGCAATGTCCACACCACCACCTCCACCAGCTGGAACTATGCACTACCTGCACTGCCACTTCAACCTTCACCTGCTGGAGTGGTGCCATTTATGTCTGTTTCGTACTCGGGGACCCCACACTCTGTAACTGGTCCAGATGTACAAGACACTGTGAGTGTAGACAATGATGAGAATCCTGATAGGACTGCTAGACGACTGAACTGGACCGAAGTGGAGGACTTAAGACTGGTAAGATTTTTTTTTACTCAGCTCATGATGTTCGAGCCCTTTCTGTCTTTTTTTTAACATATTTTGTGGAACTACAGATTTATGCTTGGTTGAATAGTTCCAAGACAAATGGTTCGAAGAAGAATGATGCGCATTGGGAAATGTTGCGAAGCTGTACAATAGCAGCACTCCAAAAGATCGTAGAAGGACACGGAAGCATTTGAAACCCCACTGGCACAAGATTAACAAGAAAATTGCCCACTTCTACGAGTGTTGGTGCCGAGTCGAGGAGAAATATTCCAGTCTCCAGTCCGACAAAATTCAAATGATGGACAAACATGGGCAAAGTATGATGAGGAAGCAAGGGCCATGTACCTTGAGGAAGCAAAACATCGTTTCACCTTGAGCCATCTTTGGAAAGCTGTCTGGGATCAACCCAAGTGGAAAAACTATATCTCTTCATTATACTCCAAGGGTACGAAATTATCTGACTCTGGGGGTGGGACATCAACCTCTGAGGATGGCAGTGATGCATATGAAAAAGAAACGGATGAACAAGATAGCATGCCTGCAAAAGGAAATGGGAAGGTGAAAGCAAGGTCTCCTCTCCGTTAGAGTTGCAACAAGATATTCAAAGCTCGGTGGATCCTCAAAACATGCTTGATAAGAATCTTCTGATGGCAGATACTTCGAGGGTACATGAGTTTAAGCATGGAAAGGAGACATTGATGGCTGGCACTTCAAACTTCAATGAATTTGACCTTGAGAATGCAATTAGGGACAAAATGCCTGAAAAGGAAAGACATCCACAAGGTTGCAAAGGTGTGGAGCATGCAGACACAGTAAGAAATAGTGCTCCAGTAAAAGAAACACACCCACAAGGTTCCAAGATGGCAAAGGCCAAGAGGAAACGTAAAGGGAACATGTCAAGTCCATCTACAGAGGTTCAGGAAGACATTAAACGTGCCGTGGATCTACAGACCATGCTTCAGAAAGATCGCGAGAAGATGTCAGAGGTGCAACTCCGGCTCTCAAAAGAGAAGCTTGAGTTGGCAAGACTAAAGCAGCAGGAAGCAAAGGACAGGAGAGAAACAACACTCTATGAGAAGTACACTGAGCTATTGATGGCTGACACTCAACGGTTCAGCGATTTTCAGAAGGAAGAGCATAAAAAGGCGGTGAAGCGCATGGGACAGATGCTATTTGGTAAAGATGGCATGTAGTTTCTTGTAGCAGGCTACCGTCTTTACATGTACTGAAGTCTGAAATGTACCTGAGGCGGTTATGCTCTGTTGGTTCGTTGAGAACACATTTAGTTGATACTATCCTGAGAACCTGTCTTTTTGGGTTAATAGTTTCTTATTTTAGTTTCTGAAGACTTATATCAGATGGTACTGGGAGAACATAATCAGTAGGCCATGGGCTACTTTGACATCTAAACTAGTACGTGTTAACTTGAAGCAAAATTAATATAGTCGCTTTTGGTAATGTTCATAGGTATACCTGTTACTTAAGCAGTACTGAGTCGAGAACAAACAAATAAACAAGAAATTTAAGACAAAAGAAAAATTAGTTATATACTCTGAAAGTAACACTTAGCCAGCTTCCTGAAACAAATGGCAAGAAAATGCGTGGTTCTTGTTAGTAAATTCGGCTGTATATCCTGTCTAATCTAAAAGCAGCACGTCGACTCTCGCCTCGTGATTCATGAACAGAAAGCTCCTGCACCTTAAATCAAACACGTAGTCTTTATGTTTCATGCAAGGTTCTCGAAACTCACTCTTGTCGCTGCATCATGAACAGAAAGCTTGCAAACGTCTGAAAGACTGAAACTAAGGAGCAGTCAAAGAAAAAGGTAAGCCTCTTTCACCCTCAAATTGCAAATCACACGGTTTTAATCTTTTTCTTAAATGCTACAACTCTTTCTCCTATGAATACTTCTGGGATTCAACCCAACATCAAGTGCAGGTGCAGCCAAGTGAAAACTGAGCTTCTTACACCGCACTTCGATTACCAGATCCATAAAACTGTTACTCTGGTTGTTGACAAGGATTTTAGAGGAATGCCATAAATCTTGGAGGTGTAAACATTAGAATCCCAGTTATAGAAACACCCATCCTATTGCTGTAGAATTTGCCTCTGTAACTCTTGACAAGCTTGTCGCCTCGAGGGGACGTGATTATGAAAATGTCTCTGAACTCAGTCATCTTTTTCGTGTTTTCTTGCTGAAATGTTTTCATCCTTTGCAATGGGGAATAGTCTCGGCAATTTGTTCCTAAGATAATTATTTTTGGCACCTCATTCCAGAGCAAAACGTTTGAGCCATATCTCACATTAGGCCACCAGAAAGAAGAATATCCATCAGAGAATGCATGTGTTTTTCATCAACATTCAAAATAGCTGCCCCCCAAGGCATATCCATTTTATGTGTAGAACTTGTGTCGGTGTCCAACAAGTGCGGTTCAGTTGTTAGACGGGATTCTGGAAATAGGGCATCATTATTCATCATCCTGATGGCGACATAACAAATGGATCTGCGACGGAATATTGTGGCAGAAGTGGCGAGGCCCCTCGTGTGCGGTATCTTCCGGCGAGGCGACGAGTCGAGTCTAACGGTGGACTAACGAGGCTCACGCGCGTTCTGTTTTTTGTGATGGCGACTGTGAGGCAGCCTATGTGCGGTCCGAACCAGGTGGTTTCATCACGTCGGATGGTGGGTATGTTGCAGTGGCACTACGGCGGTGGGTCCTGGCGGTAGGCTTCTTGGGTGGTGCGGTCTATTTCCCTCGATCACTAACGGCAAGGGTTGTGCTTTGACGATGACTACAGAAGGTTGGTTGTTAGACGTGGAGACTAGGCTCTTTTTTTCCTCCACTGCCCTATGGAATGGTTCGGTCCGTGTCGATGTCCCAATCCGACCGGACTAAATTATCTCGTGGAGATAAGTTGTATGGCTTGCGTCGATGACCCAATTCAATCAGCCTGATTTGTTGAGTTGTGTTCAGTGAGTATTGATGGCCCAATCCAACCTGTCGGTGTTTGTGTTTTTCTTTTCTCCTATTTATGGCCTTACAGAGACGCACTCGTCAGAGTGCTGTTTGTTCAGAAAAAAGGGTGAAGTTTGGCATCAATAATTTTGAAGAACTAATCAGAGTTTGGACCAAATCAATCTAGTGGTGAAAATGGATGCAGTGGTGATGTGTATAGATAAAGAGACTGAATTCCTTTCCGCTTATGTTGGTTTATTCAAATTTATTTTTGATACTGCAACATGACTGAAAGATAGCATGGCGCTTACAAATGACGTCCAGAACAAACTAGCATTGTGCCATCTATGCGGAATCACCAACTCAAGTGTAACATATAATTTCCACCAATTAAACCATGCCTAGTTAAAATGAAAATATATTAACACTGCCCAACACCCAAAATTGTTGTGCATTAATTAGTACATCCATCCCTTACTGGCGAACTCAACCTCGCAATTCTTTCAGACATGTTCTATGCCATAAATGAATTCCTAACAAGATTTAACTGCTGGTTTGAAACAGTATCTGTGTTTTATGCAACCTTTTAAGACTTGATCCGTAGTGAGACTAATAGTTGTTCAGTCTGACATCAACGCTTGACACTTGGCATTCATTCGAATGTCAGTAAACACAAGAACGAGCTGATGCACAACGGGCTAAGGTGCATTCGCAAGGGACAAAATCCTTAGAAGCAAGAAGAATACTAAATGCTGTTAGATGGTAACGGCAATACAAGGCCCGGAGCAAAATCAAAGCTTGGTTATCTAAGGATCGAGGTGCAGAAAAAACGAAAACAGCCATGCCAAACTCTTTCACAGTTGATTGCTCTTTCCAGACGCCCCCTAACCCAAGTTTCTCAAGTGGTAGCAAAAATACGTTGGTGTAGCATTCTATGCAACGTTGTTTCTTGGCCGTGGCCGAACATTAGGATTTTTAACATGCAAAGGGCAATGAACTCGACCACTGTATGTCGGCGAGTTATGCTGACTAGGCTCTCGAGGGGATGCCTTGAGGGAAGGGTTTGAGGAGAAGTCGTCGAGAATTTAGAATCGAAGGTGACAAGAGACGATTTAGACAGGTTCAGGCCGCAATATGCGTAATACCCTACGTCCTGTATGGTGTATCTTGTATAGATGAGATGTGTTGCAATGCCTGACGGCGTTGCTCGATACAATGCCTGACGGCGTTGCTCGATACAATGCCTGACGGCGTTGTTCGATGGTCTAATCTAGGGACCCCTGCCCTCCTTTATATATCCCAGGGGGCAAGGTTTACATGGTAAGTCTCCTAGTTTGTTACAATTGAGGAGTCCTAGTAGGACAAGGTGTCCTAGCAGGAGTCAAGCTTGTTTAGGGAACCCGGGGTTTCTATACCCGACAAGCCCCCGAGCGTTTCATTGCCTGAAGTACAACCTTGTTGTGAGTCTTGGAATATTACCGAGTTGTTTGCCAATTCGAGCTCTTCTGAAGTCATCCAGGTTCTCTCAGCTTGGTTGTATGAAGACTTTGAGGTGCCCAAAAACTTCTTGGAGAATCTCATTGGTGCGCACCGTAAAGGTGCGCTCAATTGGGCAGCCCCCGAGCCTCGTTTTACTTTGAAGAAGGAATTCGAGGGTCTTCAATGAATATTTTCCGAAGAGCTTCAATTTCCGAAGAATCCGAGTTCTTTTGAACCCTAGCGTTGCCTCCGAGATTCGGTATTTAACCAAAAATTTTTGAAGAATCTTTGGTGACGTACCCACAGCCCCCCCCTTCCGATTTAAAAAATCGAATTAAGGATCTGGACTCCAGGATTTGAAGAAGATCTGAAGCAACATTGTTGAAGCGAAGATGTCCGAGTACTTTGCTGAAAAAGTACTCGGCTAACATCATGGTCCGAGTTCTTTGTTGAAAAAAGAACCTAGTTGGCGTCGTGGTCCAGGTTCTTTGTCTTGAAAAGAACCCGGCTAGTACCGCAACGGTTGTTGATGAAACCGGTGATCCATTACCAAGTTATTTTGGGATGAGCAGACGAAGGCGGCGTTGGAAGTCAACATTGGCGAGTTGATGCAGCCGACGTCGTGCTTGCGTGCTTGCTGATCAACATGTACGTAAACATGCAATGCATGCCTTGCTTGCCGCCTCCTTGCTTTGTCAATGTATGCAAGAGACAATGAACCCTGTAGGCTGTAGCCTTCTTGTAAAAACAGCAGTGCTGGTCGCTGGATACGTCTGCATACATGCATCGGTCCAATCTTGTTTTTATTGATGCCATCCTTCCTTGATCTGGCATGGCTGTAGACGTGTAGTGATTTTCTTTCTGTGTTGTCCGATATGAACTTGACCAGGACTCTAAATCAGGACCCCATCAGATTCAATAGCGGAATCGCTGATGCAGAACTAGGCCCACGATGACGAGTCGCCAGGGCAGCCCCCGATCCTTGGAATAATTATACAATTGATCCGAGGTTCTTCAATATTTGCGGAAATCATCATCCGAGTAATGTGAAGCTTGTATGAAATCCATAATACCAAGCTTACCGCTGGAGCGGACTTTTAGATGCGACTTGAAAACCGAAGTCGACTTTGTACTGTTGGAGCGGACTTTAGATACGACTGAGAAGGAGTAGGAGTTCTTTGTTGAAAAAAGAACCCTACGGCCGTTGTAGTCCAGGTTCTTTGTTGAAAAAAGAACCCTGCGGCCGTCAGCCCCCGAGCTCGAAAGCTCGCGGAACTGTGATGGCGTGCTGAGGAGCCTGAAAAATTATCACCGAATCTTGATCTGCAAAAAATATTATGTAGCACATATGGAAGAATATTCGAGAACTAAAATTATTCAGTGTAGTCGACGAATCGACAAAATAAAGGCGCAAGTTGCACAAACCTTCTCAGAATATGAAAGGAAGTTGGTGTCTGTACAAAACAGAAAACACCGAAGAAATCAACGAGAGCGCGAATGACACAAGAAAAAATTGACGAAAGTGCGCAAAATGGTGTCAAGCTCTCTTTGAGAGGAGACAAAATAGTCGACGAATCGACAAAGTAGAGCTCTCGTTAAGAGAAGATAAAGTAGTCGACGAATCGACAAAGTAGTGCATTGCACTTGGTCAAAACTTCAACTGAGAGTTGTCATGGAGAACGATCCGTTGAGGCCTCGAAAGAACCTGGAAAGACTCCCTATAGACATAGCTATTTTTATCTGTATGAAGAAAAACCCAAAGTTCTCAGGAACCCTGGTGTGCCATCACATAGTGTGGCGGCGACAAAAAGTCGTTTTTGAGACTTCAGTCATGGGAAACAATTCTGTTAAGGCCTCGAAAGAACCCAGAAAGATCTCTATAGCCTTTAGCTATTTTTTGAGTAGTACCTTTTATTTAGGTACCCGGGGACAAACCGTAGTGGTCTCATGAAAGAACCCGGTAGGACCCGTAGGGGGGTGTGACTTTAAGTCAAGAGTAGAAGGTATCCTCAATATATGAGGAGATTAGGGAACAAATCCGTTAAGGCCTCGAAAGAACCTGGATAGATCCGTAGTTAGCCCCTGACTTTTAGTGAAAAAGAGAACAGCCCGTTGTGGCCTCGAAAGAACCTGGACAGACTCTGATAATGCCCAAGTAGAGAACAATCCAGCAGGATCTCGAAAGAAACCTGGGGGTGACTCTGGTAGGCTATGTAAAGTAGAGAACAATCCGTTAAGACCTCGAAAGAACCCGGAAAGACTCAAGGGGTTCTCAAAAGAACGCCTTGTAACGATTATGGCAGTAGCCTAAAAAAAATCGATGGCATTGTGTCAGTACGGCTGCGCAAGTTGGAGTCGAGTCGAAGTTGTCATCGACGATGCGTTGAGGCAGCCGCGTAAGCTAAAGTCGAAGCGAAGTCTTTGCTTGAGCGTTGCTGGTAGCTTCCTTTGTGTGCTTATAGTTGAATGCTTCCAGTGATATCCACGTGCGCATGCATGCACCAATTTGGATGCACATGCACGTACAACAACCAATTTCTGCCCTTCATTCATCGGACACGGTCAGACAGTTACAGCGATTTTGTCTGCTCTGCGTCGGACTTGATGAAGAAAGTCCATTGCTTCAAGGACTCTGCTCTCGATGTAACCGAGTCGACGTGACCGAGTAAAGCATGTATGTCGTGCTGCACATGAACTTGGATTCGTCTCGGACTATTCACAGCCAGACACGAAGTCAGTTGCGAGATCCAGGAGCCGATGACGATGTAGATGCAGGTTACGCTTTTCCTCAGACTTGAACTTGAAGCTTGCTGCTGTGCTGATCGGGATTTTTTTTTTCCGAACCGTGTCGAGCTCGAACTCTAGGGCCAGTCACGGTGACTTGTAATCGGAGTTCTGATCGGATTGGACTTGACGTGGCAGGAGACGCACGTAGACGGTCCTGATCCATTGCGAATTGCACCGACCAGGAGAACATGGAATTAATTCCACTTTCATCTTGATGTTGGAACATGATGAGCCACTGACTTGCAGTCGTCTGACATGAATCACGCCGTGCACCAAGTAGATCGATTGTGAAGATGTGCATGACACCTCTATCAAACTTGAAGTCGACGTTGAACTTGATTGGTCCTTCGAGTTCAGCAGTGGATTCTCGACGCATATCCCACGGACAGCGCCAAAGTGTCGGCGAGTTATGCTGACTAGGCTCTCGAGGGGATGCCTCGAGAGAAGGGTTTGAGGAGAAGTCGTCGAGAATCTGGAATCGAAGGTGACAAGAGACGATTTAGACAGGTTCAGGCCGCAATATGCGTAATACCCTATGTCTTGTATGGTGTATCTTGTATAGATGAGATGTGTTGCAATGCCTGACGGCGTTGCTCGATACAATGCCTGATAGCGTTGTTCAATGGTCTAATCTAGGGACCCCTGCCCTCCTTTATATATCCCAGGGGGCAAGGTTTACATGGTAAGTCTCCTACTTGGTTACAATTGAGGAGTCCTAGTAGGACAAGGAGTCCTAGTAGGAGTCTAGCTTGATTAGGGAACACTATATATACCCAAATGAAAATGACTATATCCAACCACAAGGTCTGATCATTATTGCACGACTGCTATAGATGTACAAATGGGCGGCCCAGCCTGGGCCTGGGCCCGGGGTGGCCCGCTAAAAACCGGTCCAAACCGGGCTGGCCTGCGGGCTGAGGCGACGGCCCAAGCTCGGGCCTACGGGCCGTTTTTCGACCGGGCCAGCCCGGAAAGCCCGATCACAAATAAAGGGCCGGGCTGGCCCATAGCCCGCAAATAGAAAAATCAAAGTTTCAGTGTTCAACGTTCTAAATTTATAGTTTCAACATTTATTAATTTTTACTTCAACATCTTATATGTGCAGTTTCAACATTTTGAGTCTCAAATGTTGAAAATGTTCAAATCTAATGTTGAGATATTTCATGCACGTTCTTGAGTTAGCACAATTACAATGTTGAAGATGGATAGGAGGCTCCGGATGGAGGAGGCACAGGCCCTGACCGGTCCATTCTCTTTCCAGCGGGCTGGGCCGGGCTGGTCTGCAGGCCACGGTGACGGCCCAGGCCCGGCACCAAGTAACGGGCCGGGCTAGCCCAGGCCCGCAAAAGACCTGGTCGGGCCGGGCCAAAAATCCGGGCTTCTGGGCGGGCCACCGGGCTACGGGCTTTTGTACATCTATAACGACTACTACTGCTGTAGACTTGGTTCTTGACTCTTGAGTGGGCCCGTGTGATAATTTATGATACCATATGTACCAACGGGTCTTACATAGAGCATTTATTCATACTGAAGTGCTACTTGTAGCCTCCCTGTTTTTTTGTCTTTAGTGCTAAATGTTATGTCTTAGCTAGCAAGAGTGGTATAAATTAGCTTTTCTTCATTCCTCTTTTGAGAAACTCTATTGATGGGCCGCCGCGAGTAGAATGTGTGACTTGCCACTAATTAGGACTCTGGGGTTGTTGGGGGAGGAGGGTTTTATCCTGGCAGGCCAGGCCTAGAAGGGGTCATGGGTGGGGGACAGGGTGGCCCGATGCAGGCGGCCTGGAGGCTGTTGGAACGGGCGGTGATAGATGGTCAGTGAGCGGCGGGGACGAGGAACATGGTGGATTAGCGTGCGGGCGGTGGTGGGTCGCATGCTCTCCTCGCGCATGATCTGTTCACGCATTATCCTTGTCCGGTCATCATGCTCTTTTGTGTACTTTGTCCCATGCCGTCCCCAGCCATCGTGGCATTGTTGGTGGTGAAACAGTTCCCAAATGATGAAATTGATGTATGAACAGACATGGGGTTGCCACGGTAATGGAATTGTCAACGTAAAGAATATTCTTCTCGGTTATCTAGTACCTAGCAGTAATGTGTATAAAAAAAGTCTCCAAATAAATGTGTCATTGGTGTAGGGATTAAAATAGTGAGAATGAAACAATTTATCAAATGGGCATCCGTAATAAAAACATCATAGAGAAATTTATGGTCGTTGTGTATTTTAGGAGCCTTCCATGGGTCCAAATCTAATGGTTGAAAAATAAAAAGGAACATGTTAAATGAGGTACGGTACATATGACTTGATTTGTGGGCTAGGAACTATTTTTGTAATAAACTAGCAACCATGCCCGTGCGTTGCTACGGGAAGACAAATAGATAATGTTACGAGTTGCATAAATAAACTATTTTATAACATAATTATTCTATGTTGGCCAATATAATTTTATCCCGTTTTGCAATCCATTTAAAATATGTTTTAATGTAAAAAATTGTTGCTCATAAATACCCATTCTAAAGCGTGTTTACTGGAATAAATAATTATGCATTTTGGTTTGTCGTGCCTTGAAGCATTTGACTAATAGACTCTCGTGTAAATACTCATATACGGTGACTGGCCTCAGTGCCACAAAATGTTTTGGATTGCCCTTAGTGCCATAAAACTTTTTCAGTTATAAGTACCTTGCATGTCATTTCGGTAATGGGTGCTAAGTACCTTGCATGTCATTTTGGTAATGGGTGCTAACGTGGAGAGAAAAGACTATTTTGCGCCTTTGTCAGTGCCCACATCTCACATACTCAGCAAACGTGGATCTGGACCTGGATGCTAAACGAAAATTTTCATCAATTCTATGTTTTTCTTTTTTTTTTCCTTGGGCAGCCTTATCTTCTTTGCGCTGGGACCGGGAGCAAGGAACATACGAGAGACGACCACTATTTCATCTCCGACCAGCTTCCAGTTCCTGCTCGATGCTCGTGAGCTCGTATGCGCCATGAACGCACAGCTAGAGCTCACCCAAGCCATGGCTGCCCAGCCTTAGCTCGCCCGATCCATGGTCGGCCCCGTTTCCCTCCTCTCCCCTGCTTCTCAGTCTCTTGGTCGAGCCAAAGTCTCAGCTCACCTGCGCTGCTCGCCATGTTTGTTGGGAATGAGCTCAGCTGCGCCGGGTCGGACGCGCCTGACCGCTGGCCTCGCTGGGGCGGAGATCGAGCTCGCCCAAGCGTGGGCTGCCGGGCTCGCCGGGGCGGTGTTCCTGCTCATGCAGCACCGTCTGCGACAGATCGCGCAGCACCGGCTGCGAAGAGGAGATGCGGCGTTCGGCCTTCGACCAGCTTGAGCCGAGCATGGCGACGGCGAGTTTGATTCGATTCGATTTGGGAGTCGACCAGAGGACGGAGGCAAATGGATGGGATGGAGAAGGGTCGAGGGAGGGGCGGGCAGTGCCCCAGGTGGCCAGGTCACCATGGCCGGGAGTTAAGCCGAGAGAGGAACGGGAGGTATGGAGAGTCGGAGACGGTGAAACGCGTGCGCTCCTACTATGACCGACTGACAGGTGGGCCCCACGACGGACCATGAAAAAGGCAGAATCATTGCTTGCTTTAGAAATAGGTATAGATAAAACAAATGGTAGATTGAACTATTTCTAAGATAAAGAGAAGGGTATATTGGTATTTTTACTTAGTGCATCGGCTCATCCCTGTCCGCCGGAACAGCTCGACAGCACGGATCAAGGACTCTCTCACCGCCGTTTCGCCTTAGCAACTGACGCCTAGAATTTCATGTTACCCGATTTCTTGAGTTTTCTTTTTTATGAAGCATAGTATAAGCATGAATTTTGCTAAATTACTCTTCTAAACTATGTAACAGAATTATATAGTAGATTTGAACCATGCCAATCTTAATCTTAAATCAAGACCCCAAGTCTGACGTTTACAAGCTCAAAAGTTTTTGACACATTGATCCTACATATCAATATATCATGGATGGTGAAAGGCAAGATAATGTTGCAGCTTTGGCGTGCATAGTATGTCCGAACAGAGATCTCGTCCGAACATATGTGGTCTGTCTATTTGTGCATGAATTGCATTCCTCATCCCTCATTGCCCAACCCTAGACAAATTCCCACCGATTCTCATGCTACTCATGATGGTTCTGCCTAAGTATATGTAGCTGCCACAATGCAACCAATGAAAAGAACTTGAGCTCTAGTATACCATGTCTACCAAACTATTCTGCTTGCTCGAATAAATAGGCTGACTTGAAAAGGATATCTACTGGGGTATTTATTACTAGGATGCAAATCAAGCAAAAAATTAAATATAGAAATGAGGAGATGGACGGCAGAAGCTAGCAGGACAGTCATTTATAATAGAGAACTAGCTAGAGTTTGCAAAGTTTTTTCTACAGATAATAAGGAAAACGCTTGCAAGCACCATATATACCCAGCGATTTGCTCGCCATAACATTTTTTTTATCATTTGCTGGCGTTTGGCTAATGTCAATGTAAAATCTATCATCTACAGCTATTTTGCTAACGACATGTTAATTCAGATATGAGATTAATCAAATTGTCTCTCCTTTGCGTCTCTTATTTCATTCCATTTCATTTTAAAACAGACATAAGCGGCAGTAAGTACATGTTCATTCTAGCTCGTTTCTCATCAAACACCGGTATTAAGCCACAAGCAATCTTTTTTTTTATTTTCTTTTCCCCCTTTACGGCTGGCATTCGAACAATAACGTTGAGGTGCCGTGCACATGCGGGCATGCACCAGTTGAACTGCATATCGATCATATACCCGGAGTGCTTTAATTTAAAACCAAGTCGTACAGGTCCCTGGGAAACACTCCTCTGATGCAATCTGCAGATTGTGCTCTGTGCTTTTTCCTCTCAAGGTTCATCTATCTACGATGAATTCTATTACAGATCGAACTGCAGAAAACTGTAAGACCAGTCTTAAAGGTAAGTATGACAACCCAGAACTGAAAAAACACTAGATAGTCCCGGTAAGTATGACCGAGCAACCAGTCTTAAAGGTTATTTAATCTAAATAAAATATTTAAACTCCTAGGGAGGCTTACTAGTGTCATGTGTCGTAGGCCACAATCACAAATAACATGATTTTGCACGAAATATGCATGTGCGTTCACTAAGAAAAAAGCAACATTAATTGTGCATGGTCAATATTAATTAACATTATTGCTAATTGTGTGACTATGTTGAAGCCGTGCCTTCAATAATCTGAGAACTAATCAGAGTTTTGACCAAATAAATCTAGTAGTGAAAAATGGATGCAGTGATGATGCATATAGAAAGATAGAGACTAAATTACTTTCTAATCACCTTTGTTTCTTCATATTTATTTTTGACATTGCAGCATGAGGTTCAGAACAAATCAACACTTACCATCTACGTAGAAATCACCAACTCAAGAGCTATTGTGCTGTGCAAGAGCAAAATAAAATTTCCAGCAATTAAACCATGTATGTAGAAATCACCAACGTAAGAGATACCGTGCAAGTGCAGCATACAATTTCCACCAATTAATCCATGCGTAGTTCAAATGCAGAAAAAGGAAAAGTTGATACCATCTGTTAACACAGCCCAACACACAAAATTATTCTGCATTAAACAGCATTACAAACCAGTCGTTACTGGCGAACTGAACCTGGCAATTCTTTTGGAAATGTTTCATGGCATGAATGACTTCCTAGCAAGATTTAACTGCCATTTGAAAGAGTATGCCCCCTGAGTTATATAGAAACATGCCTCCTTCTAAGACTTGATTTGTAGTAAGACTAATAGTTCAGTCTGACGTCAGGGATTATCTGGCATTCATCAGAACATGTCAGTAAAAACAAGAACAAAAGCTGACGCACAACGGGCCAAGATGCATCCACTGATCCACAAAGTAAGTACACAATACTTGGCAGCAAGAAGAATACTGAATGTGGTTAGAAGGTGACGCCAATACAAGGCCCAGAGCAAAATCAAAGATAGACGTGCCACACACTTTCAACGATGATTGCCTTTTCCAGATGCCTCCTAACCCAAAATTCCTCCAATGGAAAAAAAAATGTTGATGTGAGCATTTTGAACAAGCGAAGGGCAATGAACTCGACCACTATATCTACCCAAATTAGAATGAATGCATATTGTTCCAGAAAGAATGACTGTGCATCTGACGACAAGGTCCAACCTTTGTATAACTGCTATTGAATTGCTTATTTTGAGTGGCCCCCTGTGATGATTTCTGAGACCATATGTGCCATTTAATAATTTGTTATATGCTACCGTATCGACAATGTAAATATAATGGACGGTACAAGTAAACCAAAGCAACAATCATAAATGCTGATAAACACACATGCAAAGTCACCTCTATAAGTATACACACGCAATTCTAACCCTATGAGCACCTCCAAAAGACGAAGTTGTCACATCTAGAGATTCACGAAGTAATCACGGGTGTCTCGCTGCCGGCAGAAACGTTGCCTACACTGAAAGAATAGTGCCCCAGAAAAATACGAGCACATGCGCTAATTTGAGTGCTCAAAGCCTAGTGAACAAATTTCACCACAAGGAACGTTCGCTTAGCTACACTCAGTTAATTCACTTATTATCTGTTGTTTACAGTGCTACATAAAAAAGGCCAAACAAAAGTAGCACATCAGTGTAGGGACTGAGTGAAATCGAAATGAGACAACTTTATCATCAAATGAACATGTGTATCAGAGCATCTTACAGGGGGACATAAAACTCAGGATGATTTCCTTGACGTGCAAAGTTGATATACAATCAGAATTTGAAACTTCTCCTAGTGATGTGGGATTCTCTTAGTGTTTTAGCATTCAAAGTATTGTATAAATTTTTTGCTACTAAATTCTTCCTAGTGAGGATTTCCATATATATGCTATGACTATTGGTAATGTTTTGTCATTACTTAAAAACATTAGGAGAATTTCACCATTCTATTAAAGATATAGTGCTTGCCGCTTAATTGGATCCCTGTTTAAGCACAAAAAAAGATAATATGTTCTCCTTCTTATCAACTATTCAAAAAAACAGATCTCTGCCAGGGCTATTGGCCGCCCACATGCCGTGACACTGCCATCCCAGGGTCAAATTTGGAGGCTGTCACGCGTTATGCCGTAAATTGGGAATAATAATGACGAGAAAAAATAAAACAGCACATGCTTCACCTTCAGTGGCCATGTAGATCTTTTTTTGTACTACCGCAGACAAGATGTTAATCTTGATATTAGATTAATCAAATTCTCTCTCCTTAGTGTTTCCTATTATTTCATCGCATTGCATTTAAAAACACATTCATAGCCACCGCCTTATGTACATATTCTCGACCAAACATGATTTTATTGTTACTATATGACGTACTTTCAAGATAATACTCGGCCATTAAAACTACAACACTTTTTTCCATTTCCTGTTTATACACAATTTGAACAATAACATTATATATTGGGTATCAGTCGACAAAAATGATCTTGTTAATTCTGTCCTGATCTCCATTTGGATAAAAAAAATGTAAGTAGACTAAACAGGTGCCACATGCCCAAGTTCAAATACATATCACAAACACCCTGAGTCCAGTCAAGCCAACCAAGTCTTGCAGATTCCAGAGAAATACTACTCACTGCAAGTTGACATTTTTCCATTAAGCCACACGCCATCCTCTTGCAGATTCCAGAGAAATACTACTCACTGCAAGTTGACATTTTTCCATTAAGCGACCCGTCATCCGAGCGATAGATCTGCAGGTTATGCTTCATTTGCTCTTTTTCTTTCGTTTCTCTCCCAAGGTTCTACAATTAGTTGCTCTGGCACAAAACTATACTGCCCAACATGACGCATAGTTGGTTTCCGTGATAATAATTCGGATGCCCTTTGGCACATTAACAAACTAGCTTAGGGCCCTATTTCAGTTATGTGAGCACTCATGATGTCTCCCAGTCCCAGCGGAAAACAATGTGGAGATCCACATGCATTCTATGCCCTAGAGGTTGTAGTGGAGGGAAATTGCACGGGGCTGTATTTATTGATCCCAGGCCTGCATTCAATGAATTACGATAGAACAGGTATAGTAGTTGAGATGAAGAAGATCATGATTGAGACATCGAGCGTAGGATTGCAACATTACGGAGGGGTACGGTGTACAAATGTCAGATGGATAAATAGAGCAGTATCAGTAAAGACTAGTGAGTCTTCACACCTCATGAGTCTGGAAGGAATAGTTAAGTCACACAGATCTTGAACAAAACATCCTTGGCCAGAAACAATATGCGTTGAGAATTGTCACGGTACAATTATTGGCGAAGTGCTTGGTTTGCGAGCCCGCTGATGCGGACGCTGAACTCATCCACTGTCTCTCCATCTAGACTTATTCTAGTACTAAGTGATTACATTACAAGTACAATAATTGACTTACATAAACTAAAGGAAATCTATTCGGACTATAATGTTCTACTCTGAGAAATATAACCAAGGGGGTGTAAATGGAAGATATAAAATGATGGATCGTAAGTATGTATTGTGCAAATTAAAGCATGTGGTTTGTTACATTCGGGCTCATTTGGACATGTCGTATTTTTTCCCCTAGAAAAAGCATAATCTAGAAAGCATGTCCTTCTAGTAGAGCAAAACATGTTCACTTTCCCGCTGCCTCCAAATCCTAATTTGCATTCTCCAGGGGATAAGCAGAGTACCTGAAAGCTAAATAGATTTAAACTTGGACGGAATTTCATGGATAAAACGTAACTATTTTGCTTCGATTTCCTCCATACTAGAACTGATTACTATGGCGTGCCAGATCTATAAGGTCTTGATCAAGGCACTGTTTGTTTTACCTTTTCCACTGAAAAACTAGCTTATGATAAAATGAACTAGTAAAAGCTAAAAAAGCTTTGTTGAGGTGTACTTTATCCTCTTGCTTTTGGTGTGGTGAGAAGCTAATAATTCATTACAAAATCCAACAGCTAGAACCAAATGACAGAAAAGCAGGATTTCAGGCAAAAACCTAGAGCCCAAACAAATAGGCCCTGGAAAAGCTTTTAGAAACACTATTACCAAGATAGATGTGAATAAAATAGAGAATATGCTTAGATAGTATTAAGTCTTTTACGGCACTCCATGCTATGTACTACTTAGTGGTATATACTATAGAAAAGATCTAACCGTCATTAGTAAGGATTAATCCATGTGGTCAAGCCAGTCACTAATCCATGTCCAATTTGGTTGGGATTAATCCAATATGATAAGAGTGATAATCTCAACCAAGCATTGCTGCAATGGGTGCTAAAAATATGTATTACGTTCGAACAAGATCATAGTAAGTTACCATACTTTATTCAATCTGCCTAAAAGGAGGTGTGACATACATGCCAATTTTTATAAAGAAGCTACTCTTTTCCTGTATCAGGATGTAAGCCCTGGTTTAATCGTAGTTCGCAAACAACTTGTAGTTAGTTGTTTAAGAAGTCCTGGGAAGCTGCTGAACATAGCCCACACTACTCTTTACTCCAAAACGTCCATGCTCCTGTTGCCTTCAAAGCCTAAATCGGATTCTGAATATGTGGACATAAACATCATACTGTGTGGTAATGTCGAGAAGTGTGGAAAAGTATATTGAAGCACTGACAAAATGTTATAATTATGTTCATGAGCAGACTCCAGTCTTTGCTTCCATCTTCTTCTAAGCTAGAACTGATTATTATACTAGATATCTTGACCTAAAGAAGTTTTTAGTGGTGTCAGAACAGAGTACACGAGAAATGAAGGGAGACACCTAAATGGGAGCTAAAACAGTAGAGAGTATGGGAGATATAAAGGAACGGATGCCAATTATGTGTACAGCAGTTAAACCGTCGAATGCAATGTTAATAATTTGGGCTGGTTTGGATGTGGTGGCTGATAATAAATAGGACAAACAATATTTAACTATAGATTAAACAAACTAAAACTATAAAAGGAACTGTAAAGTTTGGGCCACTTAAATAGCTAATAATCTAGAAAGCATGTCCCATCAAGTCCAAGACATATAAATTCAGGGAAAAGATGAGTAAGACAATCGCGAACATAGAACCATTGATTTGTCCATGCTTAAAAAGGCATTTTCTTATATAACACTCTATGTGAAGATCAAGGTAAGGAGATGAGATGTCCACATATGCTCTTTACTGGCAAGCCATTAGTGGTGCGGCTACTCCACTTCTCCACAATAAAATGCAACGAGATTCTTCACCTGCTACACCAACAACCACGAGAACAACGTGTGATTTGTTTACTTGTAATGCCAGAATTGAACTACTGGAATTCAAAAGTTGAAATGAACTCTGCCCATCTGCGAAGTGTGTGTACACGGATAACCTTTTCCTGAGGAAATATCTAAAGGGAGAACAAATGCAATCATATAACGAATGACGGATTAAGTTTCAGAAGTCTCTTTGAGTCCTGTCAGGTCTACATTTTTGTTCATTCCGCTTCAAAAAAAAAACATTTTTGTTCATAGAACAAAAAAACAGCTTCAATCCTATCACTGCCCTGTCTCTTTCGATCCTCTTCTAGAGCCGGAAGGGAGAGGGTCATCTTCCAGCGTTGCAGCAAAATTCAACAACGCCCATTCGCGATGCTGTCCCTATTATCCACCAACCGACCGAGCATCAGAGTACAAGATGGGGGGTCACCACTCGAGCTCGTGAGATTGAGGTCTCACGACCCTCCTCCTTCTCTGGCTTCGCCCCTTCCAAGAAACAGAGGTATAGCCTTGCTTCGTCTCTGTTTTCTTGGTTCAATCTCATCCAAAGGGCTTTTGTTTTTTGTCTACATTTTTCTCATGGCCCTGGTAAGTCTACTTTTAGTTCTGCTATATTTTTTGTTGTGAAAGTAGTTCCCTTCTTCGTTATTTTAAGATGAACACAATTCTTCTGTGTTTACCATGCGAACTTCTGTTTTGTATGGTGCCAGTTAGCCAGTAGTTTAGCTTCAAGACACGGTTTTAGTTTTTGGCCCCTTGTTGGATATGGATCCTAGCGAGATAGCGGGGGACAAGTGAAATTTTAATTTAGGAACCATGGATCATGAGTTTCATGAGTCTAGATCAATGTATGATTATGTCCAGCCATCTACTGATTTTCTCTTACCTACCTGGTATATCTTTATAACAACTCTATCCGCATTGACATAGGCTCCAAAGGAAACCTCAACACTCATTTGAAGACAATTACTGTCAAAGTGAACTTGTATATCTGTGGGTTGAAACTTCTTGGTTTAATTGTTAAGTTATAAATGTCTTCCACTTCTATGGATGCAATCCAGAAGCTTTATGAGGTCTGTAAAGTATCATTATCTGAAAAGGGACCTCTATCTTCTGAAGCCATTGCTAAAGTTCACGCTGTATTAGGTAAGAACTACCTACCTTTTGTTATTGGCATAATCTTCAGAACATCAAAGCTAGAGAACACAAAATTTATAAGAACACGCAAACTGTATAGACAGATCCTAAAATTTGCACCAAGTGTGTTTATGCCACTGAAATTATATATTGATTGTGAAATTGAAAAGATACTTGACATAGTAGTACGGTATTGTTTATGCTTCTGTCCTTGTTGTTCAAAACTCACACATTCTGATGTGGCAGACAAGATCACAGCTTCTGATGTTGGACTACAGTGTGAATCTCAAGCCGCACGTGTTTGGCAGAGTCCAAAAGCTCTGAGTAGGAAAAGAGTTTTTCCTTCCAGCCCTGCGATCAGATACCGTCACATATACGAGTGCAAAAGCTTTTCAGTAAGTCCTAAACATCTTCACCCATACATTTTTTTTTCTTCTTCATTGCATTGCATCATTCGAGAGCTCAGCACATACTGGTCGGTCCTTCATTCTTTGCCGAAAGGTTGGATTGCTATCGGCCTATCGCTCATCTAGAATACAATTTGTCTTTGCAGGTTGGGATATTTTGCATGCCAGCATCATCCATCATTCCACTCCACAATCATCCTGGCATGACTGTACTCAGCAAAGTTTTATATGGCAGAGTGCATGTCAAATCATATGATTGGATTGATAAAGCTGAACCTCTTAATTTATTAAAAGGTAACGTTTTCCAAATCATAACTATCGATGAATACTTATTTATTACCTATATTTAAGTTGATTATGCCTTTATAAAAACATATTCTCCTGATACATTAGTAGCTGATGAACTTGTTTGGATATTAAACCTTCCCAATGCCCTCTGATATTCAGACGTAGTATTGCCAAGAGAATGGCTCTAAGTACATGACTCTGACCGTGCAGTGCCTTCTATCAATTGATTGCACATCTTTTCTAAATTGCAGTGAGACCTGCGAAGGTTGTAAGAGACGGTGAAATGTCGGCACCTTGTGGGGCGATGGTTTTTCATCCGGAAGAAGGCGGGAACATACATGCTTTCAAAGCCATCACTCCCTGTGCTATCTTAGACATTTTAACCCCCCCTTACTCTTCAGAAGGCGGGAGGCACTGCTCCTACTTCAGGAGATGCCCAAAGTCGGACCCATCGGGTTAGTCTAACAGCAATCTTTCTGCAGGAACACATGTAGAACACTTTGGTCTACTGATTTCTGATGTAGTTTCTTTTCTCGCTCTTTTTTCAGGCATTTTATTAAACCGAACAAAGGGATCTGAATTTGTCTGGCTGGAAGAATACCAGCCCCGTGACAGCTTTGTCATTAGAAGGGACCTGTACACAGGACCTGCTTTAAAGTTATGAGAAGATCATGCTCAGCACAACGATTATGGTTTCTTTAGTTTCTTAAGTTATCGAATACATAGACATGCAAAGCATTACGTGTTTCCCCTCCTTGCTTTGCACTTTTATTTATAGACACTAAACTATTCCACTCGGTCTGGTGTATGTATTTTAAGATAATCTTATTGTACATTTTTTATGTAATAACTCGCTGACAGAATATTTATATAATTATATGAAAGCGGAAGGTATTTTAGAGCTTTCCTTCAGATACATGCCTTTCTCTTGAGAATACTGTTAGCAATGAACTTGAAAAACTTGCCGCAAAAAAATGAACTTGATAAACTTCGCTCTATTGACATTTTATCTTTATTGTTGGTGCACTTTTATGTTGTTTTTGTTTACGTTGTTTGTCATGAAATTTGTAATTGAATAGCTTATTATATGAAAGCGTAAGGTAGTTTAGAGCTTTCCTTCGGACACAGGCCTCTCTTGGAAATATTGTTAGCAACGAACTTGAAGAACTTTGCTTTATTGACATTTTATCTTTATTGTTGGTGCACTTTTATGTTATTTTATTTATGTTGTTTGTCATGAAATTTGTAATTGGGCAGCTTACTAGCAAATGCAACTCAGCCAAAAAAAAACATACATTACTCCCTTTTTACATGCCTTTCACCTTATTCATCCTTCATCAATCACATTACCCTACACATACTCACCTCTCTTTATGTCCAACCATGAGCATCCATTGTCACCTGCTCAGTTCTAGAACCATTACCCCACCATGTTCATCATTTCACATTGCAGTCACCTTCCAAACTGGGCTATCCCAAATCATAGCGACCACTTGCCCATATTGTTAATATCACCCGCAAATTGTCCTTTTTTTCTTGAATACACATGAGATTTGCATATCTTTGCATTAAGAAGAATAGGATAAGAGTTTACACAACGTGTATTTTTAGCACACAAGTTTACATTAGGCGATTTAAATGAAAGGAACAACAAGGGGGACTACTACCGGACTCGTCCTTTACTACCTAGTCAACAATGCCCTCGCCTTGCCTCACTAGTCCCACTTTCCACCATTGCTAGATCAGTTGTTGCTGATAACCATCGCTTTAGGAGCTACCCAATATGATTTTACCGCTTCCATTCCAAACCCTAAACTCTCACAACATTAGTTTTATTTCAACTCTTTTTTCCCAGGATACTACAGCCGACGTTAATAAGAGCTTCTTCATTATGGCGAATCAGCAAACTGCAACGAGAAATAGAGTTGTGAACAGAATCTAAAACAAGAAAGTGTTATGCAAATGCAATTTTTTCACATGTCTATTTTGTGAAGATAACAAAGCGAGCAGAAGGTCTCACATCTTTATTCCCTGTCATATAAAGGATAAAAGAAGTCCATATATATTGTATAGTTTTATTTCACATCTTCATGATTATGGGAGGTAGAGCCATTTTATTCTTATTTATCATTAAACATTTTAAGTTTAAATAAGTTATATGTTATTACTTTTATTAAAACTCCAAATCCTACTCGGAGCATCCATAATGGATTCTTCTCCAGATACTTCAGCTGAGACTTTCGTACTTTTTTTTTTGAGCTAAAGACTTTCGTACTGACTAATTGCAAGCCTCAAGCAAGGGCTTTAGAGCTCTTTTACGGTGCCTTATACTACCCTTTGGTAGTATGGAGTATGGATCAAATCTAACCATCCATCAATTAGGGTAATTTAGTAAACTTCCACCGGCTCATCAGTGGAACCCTAACGAGACCCACCCACCTACTCTTCCTCCGTTAATCTCCCTCGTGAGTTTGCGACTCCCCTCCACGGTGACCTCCTTCCGCCGCCACCTGAGTCTGCCGGCCACCCAGTGTTCAACAGCAAATGGAAGATGACTCTACAACACCCATCAACCGACGAACAATCTCAGATGCAAGGCCATGAAAATACAAATAATATACCCATCAATACCGATCCATCAAACAACCAATGTTACAGTCGGTGAGATAATACAAAGTGTCAATTTTTTTTCTTTATGTCTACTATATCCATAATGTTAACAAAATATTATAAAATTGCCATTATGATTTTGGTCTATAATACCCCTATACTACTCATACTTACTAGGGCATACTACCTGTACTACCAGTCAAGTTTATAGTAGTATACAATTATTCTGAACCGTTGGATCCTTCCATAGTAGTCCTTTTTAGATGGTATGGTAGTATGCATAGTACAAGGCACCGTAAAAGTGCTCGGGCTTTAACGCCGTTAAACCGCAAATCCGAGGTTAGCCAAAAGGGTTAAGGGTATATTTGCAAAAAAAATCGCGCGCACGTCTCCTCTCCTCTTCTTCGTCGAGTCGCGCGCATCTGCGCTGCCCCGACCTTCTAGAAGCTTCCGCAGGATCTCCTCTCGCCTCCCGCCATGGCGCCACGGGGCCACCACCTGACGGAGGTGGCCCTCCTCGCGTCCGCATCGGCGGATCTCGCCGCCGCGGGTGCCGGCGAGCGGGAGGGGTGGCTGGACGACCCCGCCGTGCTCCCCTCGCTTGGGCCCCGCGGACGCGACCTGGCCGTGGCCAGCGCGGCGCGGTCCGTGCTAGTCATCATCCCGGTTGCGGGAGGTGGAGCCGGCGGGGTGACGGTGAATCCTGCGCTGGGGCCAGAGGAGGGCCGGATCTCAGCCGTGGAGTGGGTCCCGCTCACGGCGGAAGACGACGGCGAAGGGGAGGAGGGGGTGGCAGTGGCGGTGGGCACGGACACCGGGTGGCTGCTGTTCTACTCGCTCGCCGGCGATCTACTGCACAAGCAGGTCGCTCATACGATCCATCCAGTCTTATCTCCATAGATATGATAGTATGAGAAATTTCAGATAATCATGCGATTATTACATATACTTCATATGTTAGTTCTTGTACTATTTTTTGGGATTCACATTACTGAATGATCTTTCTTGGGTCAGATAAGTTGCAGTGTACATTCCAAATGTAGGTTTCGTGTCTAGGTGGGTGGTGTGAAACTGCATTCATGGATCCCCCATCCCACCCACACATATTTGCTTGATTACAAGATGATTCACACGCACTTTGCTAAGAGTTAGCATTCGTTTACAAATTACGTACCCTTTGTTAGATTAGTTCTAATCTGAAGCATTTGATATGATAATATGCATTTGATATGATAATATGCATTTTATGTGACACGTGGGAAATGACATTATTGTGGGGGAAAACTGGATTCTTTGTAATGTATAGGCAGTACATGTATTGTAATAGAAGTAGAAGATGCTCTGTTAGATCACTCCTATCATTGACTATGTTTTCTATCTCCGATATTTATCATACCATTTTTTTATGTTTTTCTCATTATTTGTCCTTGATTGTGTTTATTTCAGAGCATATATCCTGCCAAGATACTAAAGCTCAACTTTCGTGAGCGGAAGGAGAACGTTTGGGAAGATTCAGGTTCAGACGAACTTTCTATAGTTTTTCCTGGTCTTATCGCACGCTTCGATGGTGCTGACCTTCAGGTTTTGTGAAACCCTCATTTATTTCTCTATTGGAAACAGATAGTTTGGTGCTTAGTTGCCAGCTGGTAATGATCAGGCTTTCTCGTTTTTGGTTGCTCACAGAGCATTCTTCGAAAATCATTCCAATATGTAAAATTACGTCTGTGGAAAGATAAGTTTGGAGAGGAAGATGCTGGGGATGAGGATTCCTTTGGGAGGTTACCCTTTCAAATTTGGAATGTTAGCAAGTTTGGTTCTTGTGCTGATGCTGCAATTGTTGGTCTGATGCCACCTCCCTTATTAGAACTTCAGGTGCCTTGCTCGCTCATTTGTTAGATATCACTTTTACATAAATTCATTATGCTGTTACCATTATTATTTTAGTTTTATATCCTATTTGCTACCTTTACTGAAAGTTTTCTGAAGCTACCATTATATTGAATTCAGCTGCTTTTATATTGCTGGGCAGTCAAGTCAGCGCCACTACTGTGCCATTACAGTTGGAGAGGATGCTGTAGTTTCAGCATATAGGTGAGTTCCGCAATGCAGTGGCTTTTGCATTTCTGATTGATGTGATCATGATACTAGCTGACATAGTGGCATTATTTCAGACATTTCGTTATGAGTTCTGTGGATATGGTTTATCATTTTAAATTATATTACAAATTGCAACAAAAAAACTTATCATGATAGCTTCCATTCAAATTTCAATTGCGATGAGTTCAAACTAATGTCCATATGCTCTAGATGTTGGTAGAGGAAAGTTCACAAGCGATGTTGCCATATTGTTAGTTTTACACCTCCTAACACATTGTTGGCTCTGCAGGCTATCAGAAGATAGAAGCAGGTCAATTGTTGGTGCAATCTTATCAAGAGGTGTAGCTGCAACATTTTCAACAATATCATCTTTGTCGAAAATATTATGGCGGAGTGAGCCATCACCACCTAAAAAGTCACGGCCAAAGCCTCAATCCTTTGCAAAAAGTAATGGCTTGTAGTTAAATTTATTATATTTTTATGAAATACTGAATTTGTTTCTAACAGTCACATATGCTTCAGCATCACCCCTAACTTGCTTGAAAGACTCGCCAAGGAAGGGAGAACGGCTTACTCTCTCCCCAAGTGGCACATTGGCTGCCATAACTGATTCACTTGGGCGGATTCTACTGCTGGACACTCATGCCCTTGTGGCTGTACGTCTATGGAAGGTAAACTTATTGAGTTTATTCTTAAATAATCTAATCTAACAGAAAGAATGAATTACTGAGTAATATATAACGTTAAGACTAATTTCTTCTGGTTTGTTTGTTAGTTCAGTTTCTTTTGAAGTCATGTTGATTCAATTGAGATTAGTTTGTTTTGCCTTATTTATCTATGTTTGTAGCACTTGCTATGTCTAGTCTAGTCCTATATTTCGGATTTTAAAGGTTTTATTTCAACTTAGTTTTAGGCTAATATTGGAAACAATAGATCAGGAACTAGTCATGTCTTTTATTGCCCCAAACTGTTGGTTTCTCCATATTTTAACCCCCAACCACCTAATGAAAGTGTTCAACATAGCTTCTGCTAGTTTTCAAAGGGTCCTAGCTGAGTTCAACTTTGGGGTATGGCTGGGGGCTAGGAGGTTGCTGTGGTTTCATCTTAGTCCTCACTTTGCGTTTGATCGTTCTTAATTCTTACATTCCTGTGGTTGAACGTAACTTGAAAAGGGTGTGTAGGTTCTGTTCCTTGTGCTTTCGGGTTTTGTATTTCAAATTACTCTTCTTAATGCAATGCTATCAGCTCTCTGTGTATTCAAGAAAAAAGTTTAATAGTTAAAGACCTGTAAGGCCTTTTCTGTTGACCTTTATCGTTTTATTCTTTTAGCATGGCAATCTTTCACTGTCTATTCGGTTTGTATTTAGGATTTTGTTAGTAATTTCATAGGCTGAGTAGTGCTAATGAGCGATTTCAGGTAATGCTTCTATCACTGCATGGCATAGTACCTCGACCTTGCAAGATTGAAGCTCAAACTCGTGTTTTGAGGGAATAAAGCTATTTACTTTTGATGCAACCAATCTTTAAGTGGCCACAATTAGTGGTATTTGAACTAATCACAGTGTATAATTTGGATTTCTTGTGGGCAATTTTTTTTTATGAAATAACAAAAATAGACAAAATGGTAGCCAAGGAATATCATGGCTAATTATCTATGTTAATTTTGTACTGTGCCAAAACGATTGGAATAAATTGCTTCACACTTGCCCAGCACGAATCATTAACAGTTTAGAACATTGGCAATGCAGAAAGCACATCCTTTTGTAAAATCTTGAAATAAATGACCTTTTGGATTGACATTTTTAATCTTTTATATTTTTCAATGTAACAATTTTATAGGGTTACCGTGATGCGTCATGTCTATTTGTGGAGATGCTTCTGAATAAAGACAAGGCTTCGTCTAGTTCAATGCATACAGAATATACAAAGAGCGACTACTGCTTGTGTCTAGCAATCCATGCCCCGCGGAAAGGCATAATAGAGGTAAGTCTTTTGGTTCTATCAGTGCTGACTGGTGACATTCTGACTACTGTACTTCAATGTTTTGTTCTGAGGGTATCAAAACAAGCCATGTTGTGAGGTCGGTTAAAGGACGGTTTACTTTTCGGTGGAGGCTTATAATTTGTTGCCCTATGCATTGTCAGGTTTGGAAGATGCGGACTGGATCACGTCTCCTAACCATCCCATGCCCCAAAGGAAGCAAAATCTTACAACCCTCAGCGAGGCTCTCATCATCATTCTCATATGCCCCGTTGGAGGTTTACTTGTTCAATGGAGACTCTGGGCAGTTGTCAGTTTTGAATAGTCACGTTGGATGATTATTGTCTGTTCTTTCGTGTTGTTAAATTGTTGCTGCAAAGTGTTGTACAGATGCTTGTCTTGTGATGGTGCCTCAGTTTTGCCGACAATTAAAATGAATGAAGCTGGGTTTGTGTGACATGTTTAGCATTATCATTATGGTGGAGAATAATAACATTGTCCAGTGGTACTGTTGTCAGAAATTTTGGCACTTTAACTATGCTTCTTTTCATTTAGCTTGCAATTCTTCGCTGTGGTTATGTCCAAGTCTTGAGCAAAACACCAACAAAGAGCACAGTATGGCAATCTATCAAACAAAGATTTGTCAACTGAATATCCCAGTGACGAAAGTATTGTACATTTGAAAACAACACTTGCCGGTTTTCAGGCCTGGTGATTAAATCAAATTCATGCAGCAGTGTGCTTCTGTCAGCATTGTCGATCTTCTGTTGTCTTACGGACTTAGAGCTGTATATGCGGATTATTCACCATGCTGCTACCAGAAAAGAGATTCCCGAGTATCTGTATTCGAGAGATGTTTAACAGGTCGATATCTTTATGGTGCCGACAAAAATTAGCTAGCGTACAAGAATGGTGAGCCCAAAATTACCTCCTAGGTAATCCTAGCAGCCAACAGACAGGTCTTGTATAACATCACATACTGGCAGTGGATGCTCACAACGGAAGCCATGACCATATGCTGCATCAACAGAAGTTGCTCAGTTCAAAGCATTCATAACGGTAAATTATAAGATTCGTATTGGAAAGCATACACAGAAAAACAGTTGAAGTATGGACTGCACATTCTGATATTGTAGGCTACCGGCTCTTGCATTGCAACTGGCATATATACAGTATGAACACAGCTCAAATAAACTGCACCACTGCAGATTCTGATTGTAGACTATCATCAGTTGCATTGTATAGCATACACAGCATGAAAAAGAAAAACACAGTTGAAATCTGAATTGCATGTCCTATTAAATTTTACATCGAAAAGGACAACATACAAGGAGGAAATAAAATTTGCTTAACATCAGGACCTGGCAGCAAACCCAGATTTCACAACAATAGCAAACCTAGTGGAGGCTTTTATCTTTGAAGCGAAGCGATATCAATTCACACAAAAATGGAACAGAGCATGCACAAAAAAAGCATACTGACAGAGAGATTTGGTTCATCAACAGTTCACCACCAACGAACCTGTACATTTTGTAAATATACCAAGTTCAAAGTACTTACTAGGACTCCATCCTATCTGTAAATCCACCATGGCTGGATATGCTCGCCCCAGGATCCTGAAAGTAAACACAGAAATCAGGATGAGCTTCCGAGAATGAAATTATCTTTCTAACAATCCACATGCAAAAACACTCCAAATCATACTGTCTTCGAGTACTTATCTATAAACGATTAGCAAACATGGCACATAACAGGCAATTTAATGCAAAATTGAAAACTGTGTCTGAAATCAAAGAGTTCCCTATGATTTAACAGTTAAATGTCAGTGATGTACATGAAAACGAACAAACGTTTACAAACTGTGTGCTGACTGACTTACTGCAATTGCTCGGCCATCAGCACCACGAGGTATTGACATGTAAGTATCCCCACTTGGCATTTATCTTCTCAGATATGCCTAGTGAAATAGAATGGCAGTGTCATGGAACAATTATTAAGATTTCCTCCTATAGTTGGACATTTCAGATGGTTGTTTCACATGAACACCCATCTCATCTTCTCAAATATGCCTAGTGAAATAGAATAGCATTGTCATGGAACAACTAATAAGATTCCCTCCTATAGTTGGACATTTCAGATGGTTGTTTCACATGAACACCCATCTCACCCAACATTGAAAGCATCATAGAATTTTGTTGAAACAAAATGCCCTCTTCAACGACAGGATGAGGATCCGGATCGCTTGATCCTACAAGGCTCGTCCCTACATCTTTTTCTACCACCTTCTCCTTCATCAACTTCCTTACTTTTTCAACATCATCCCATCTTCCTTCCGCAGCATAAATGTTTGACAGAAGCACATAGGAGCTGAACTCAGTTGGCCTCATTTCAATCAACTTCTTTCCAACAAACTCTCCAAGTTTGGAGCTGTCATGAGTTCGAGAGGCTGATATTAGGGCACCCCACAATGCTGGTGACACCTTAGCCTGCAAACTCCTGATGAGCTCCTCCGGGTCTCTCAGCAGTCCAGCACGGCCAAGGAGGTCCATCATACAGCCAAAGTGCTCGGCCTTGGGCTCAATATTGTAGAACCTGACCATCCTATCAAAACACCACCAGCCTTCAAGCACCAAGCCTCCATGAGCACAGGAGCTCAAGGTGCAGATGAAAGTCGTTTCATTTGGCTGAGGCCCATTTTTCTCCATCTCCATGAACAACTCAAGAGCTTTCTCACTGTGCCCATGCAATCCATACCCGATGATCATTGAGTTCCAGGATGCAACACTCCTTTTCACTCATCGAATCAAATATCTCCTTTGCTGTCCCCATCAACCCACACTTGGCATACATTGTAAGCAATGCAGTAAGCAGTAGTACGTCCGGCACAAGCCTCTCCCACCTCTCGCGGATCAAGCCATGCACCATTTCCCCTCTCAATCTCACCCAAATTACCACAGGCTGTCAGAACACTCACAAACGTCTTCTCATTTGGAATGTTTCCCCCCATGGCCATCATCGCATCAAACAGCCTCAAACACTCACGCCAGTCCTTCACTTTTGCATATAAAGCAAGAACAACATTCCACGACACGACGCTCTTCCTTGGCATGCCATCGAAAACCATTCTCGCCATCCTGACATCCCCGGCCTGGGCGAACCCATCCAGCATCGAGTTCCATGACACAACATCCCTCACTGGCATCGCATCAAAGGTCTCCTTTGCACTATCCATGTCCCCACGCTGAGTATAACCAGCAAGCATTGAGTTCCACGTAACCACGTCCTTCTCTGGCATTTCGTCGAAGAGCTCCCGGGCACCGACCATGTCCCCCTCGGCAGCGTACCCAGACAGCATGGAATTGTACGAGACGAGGTCCCGCTCCGGCATTTCGTCGAACAGGCGGCGCGCGTCAGCGAGAAGGCCCATGCGGAGGCATGCACGGAGGAGGGTGTTCCAGGTGACGGTGTCGGGGCGGGGGATGTCGGCGAGGAGGCGGCGCGCGGAGGCCGTGGAGCCGAGGAGAGGTAGAGCGAGAGGAGGGAGTTGGCGAGGCGGAGGTCGGAGGGGAGGGTGGCCGGAGGCGACGGCGAGGGCGTGGAGCGCGCCGGCGGCGGGGAGGGAGCTCGCGTGGCGGCGGTGGTTCTTGGAGGAGGAGAGGAGCAGGAGCGTGAGGTGGTCGCGCGGGAGGAGGCGGAGAAGGGCAGGGAGGCGGTGGCAGGGACGTGAGGGAGGAGGGAGTTGAGGAGGCGGGAGGCGAGGGCGGTGTGGGAGGAGGCGAGGCCGGAGTGAGGACGAGCGCCAGGGACTGGAGGAGGAGGCCGCGTGGCGAGGCCGGCCCGGCGGCGGCTCGGAGACGCGGTAGCAGGGCGGTGGCCGCCGGCGGCGAACGGCGGCGCGGGAGGCCCGGTGGCGGGGAAGGCATTGGAGGTTGTGGCGGGAATTGTATTCGTTTCATCAACAATGAAATGGGGCATCAGAAATCAGAATAAGAGCAGTGGTTGTACTATTTTCAATGACTCAGGATAATTCTCTCCGTCCTTACATATACTATAGACTGTTTCGAACAAGGTAATTACATCAAAACTAGATTAATTTATTTGTCATGAGTACTTACTCTCGTAAAAAATATATATCATTTTAACATTTTTGAGAGTCAAATAATCTAAGTTTGATCAAATTAGCAATTATGATATCAATATATATCATTGATTTTTTTCATTAAGCATATTTTATACTATATCTATTTGTGTCGTAAATCTTTGAGATTATATTTTTTTAAAGATGAAATAGTTTGACTTTTTATGAAGTTAGAATAACTTATAATTTGGAACGGGGAGTATCATATACTTAAAACAGGGTAAGTGCTTTAAAAAAGCTAAATGTGGTATGTTAATGCTTTAGAAAGCTCGATGGCAGGGGTCACTTGTTAGTTGTTACAATGTGTTTGTTCCAAAAAAAAAATGTCTTCTTCACCTAACTTTTACCTCTCTAGATGGCGACGTGATTGTCTTTAGAGATCTAAGGTGCGTATAGTTCCCTCAACTTTCTCTCAAAAAAATACTATTATTCCAACTTTTCCTTATTCATCATATTCCTCCACTCACAGAACACGCTTCCCAGCACGACCTACGCTACAGTGTTTTTTCCCTAAACTAAACGCATCCTTAATAGCCTATCTTTATGGTATGCAGGTTTAGATGTGACTCTCCCTGTGAGTTCATTTGTGAGGAGGTATAGTATGCAGGTTTAGATGTGACTTTCTCTGTGAGTTCATTTGTGAGGAGGTAGGTCCGTACAAGCACATATGAAAGCTGTACCTAGGAGGGAGACGAAAATAAGTACAGATTAATCGTAAATAAGCTCTTCTACCTCAACAAAACGTACGCATGTTTATTATTTTCTTTCGCTAGAAACGCCTTGTATGATATCCGCTGTGTTTCAGCAAAAGGTGGGAATAAGTACTTTTTTTTTCCTGGGATGTGTGTTATGTGAGGGAGATGAATAGTAAAGGTAAAAAAGAAATTTTTGAGAATACATATTCTGTAGATGAATAGGAAGTAAAAGTACTTCTGCGACCTGAACAGGGCTGTTTCGGGAAACCATTCCAAAAATACTGACAACAGATATTCCGTATGATGTTTTTTTTCTAATTAGAACGATCAATATCTTGTACAATCTCACATGATATGTAACCAAGTGAATCATTATCATGTGGGCACTACTTCGATCAAGGTTGCAAAAACTGGGAATGTCCACGTCGTCAGTAGCAGAACAATTATCAACAAAGAGCACAGTATTCTAGCCAAGACAATGACAGCAAAAGACCACCACGCATGGTTAACATCAACTACCTTTTACACAAGAAAACAAGTTGGCCGGATTGGAGGCAGCAGCAAACATTACACAAACACCAGAAGCAAAACAAAATGGCGACTCTGATGAGCGCAGGAGCTCGATACTCCAAAACATCATACAGCGGTGCAATTCCTGTTTGGTGTTGTGGTTCTTCCATTTCTTCTTAGGGGTGTTAGGGCTGTACAGGCAGATTAACTAGAACACGCATTAAAAAACAAAAGAAAAGCTGCACGTTATCCTTTTTGGATTTGGTTCATAAACTGTATATCTGTTAGCATCAGTTTGCTTCTCGCCAGTAATCTCCCTAACTGTCCATACAAATCATGCTGCTCCTCAACAGTGAGATTTCTTAGTATCTGCAATTGAACAAATGGTGTTTAACAGCTACATTTCATAATTGCACAAGTGAATATGACTTGACATATAAATAAATACAGAAAATCCAATTCACCTGCATCCAGGATTGTCTCAACAGATAAGTCTTTGACCATCACAAATGATTGGTAATAGATGTACGCAAAGACAGCCATGACCATCTGAAAGAAATCAATTTAGAGTAGCCCAGAATTAATTAAACATCTAATACTGTAAATTACCGACTTTAAAATGCCAAAGAATACACAGAATTTTTGAAGCTTTGCACTGCATATTAAACTCTTTTCTACACACCCAGCTATTGCATTGCAATTTGCAAAGCATACATAGAATTTAAAAAAAAAAGTTTAAGTCTTAACTGCATGTATTATTTATATTTACACTGAAGTTCGCCACACAGAGAAACATAACTACATACTCCTCCATCCCACAAAAACAGTACTTCTCGCTTCCCGAGGAAACAACTTTTACAAACATTGCAAAAATTGTATATAAAATAATATTAATATTTATAAATACATCATTAGTATCATTAGAAAGGTCTTTGAGCCTAGTTTTTTAACAAATTTATTTGAAGATATAAATGTTGCAAATTTTTTTCTACAAATTGAGTCAAAGTTGAGAAAATAACACGTGCACGCATCCCATAACTACCTTCTTTTTGGGACGGAGGGAGTACTTTGCTTAAGATCAGAAACTACCAGCAAGCCTGACTTAACAACAATTAAAACTGTATCTATGAGCAAGCATAAATGAGCCAAACATAAGAATCACATGCGGTGTTCTCTTTTGCAACATCAAACCACACAAGATTCGGAACAGAATATGCATTAGACTATGCACACTAGCAGAAACTCATCCAAATCATCATGTTGTAAGTTCAAAGTACATACTTGCAATCCATCCTATCTGTAAATCCACCGTGGGCCGGGTATGCTATCCCCAAAATCCTAAAAATGTACACACATAAAATCAGTATAAGACCTTTTGAGATGAATATCTTACAAACAGACAAAAAACAAAATAAGCACCTTAAATTTGAAAGCCCTCTTGAAGCCACTTCGAAAAAATCCACCAAATGGTGCTATTATCGAAGCAAACAAGCCAAGAGCTAAGGCATTGCCACTGAACAGGCATAATTGCAATTTTCTCGCCAGGGAAACTATAAAGTACAAATAAACTAATTAGAACACCCACAAGAAGAGGATGGAATGTTAGCTATTATCAATTGGAGAATCTGAGTTATACTCAAATTGTTTGCTCACCCATTGCGGCATCCATCTGGTAAATTATAACTTTCTGGTGTAAACATGGGACCTGGATCGCAATGAAGCCATCCAGTTGACAAATCCTACAGAGAGAATTAAGGTCAGTGACCATACATTTCCAACACCAATAGAATGTGTGCTGTTCAATGATGAAATAATTTTTTACTGTTACAATTGTTCAATTCAATCTCTTATTGCCATCAGTGTGTCTACGACCACGTGGGCTACCAAGGTCCCACATGTCATAAAATGGCATAGACACAGCTAATGGCAAATAAGGAACTGAGCAGTTTTCCAATGGTATATGATGAATTTTATCGAGGAGGAACTATACCTTTCTTGGGCATGTCAACCACTGAAAATGGCCATGAAATTCGCAAGCTGCCAAAACACCAGAAGTTAAATGAATCACGTTACATCAAACTATGCAAAAACTACAATTTTATAAGTAATAGAAAACAAGTTCAAATGAACTTTCGTTTTTCGCGTCACCCTGTCAAAACCCAAACACTACAACAATAGGCCACATATTCATCTTCTTATAAGAGGAACATTAGTAGGCATTCCAAAAAATAAGGCCTGGAGCATTCCCAAGGATCATGAAGTGTTACATTTTTTATTTATGACTAATTTTGCAGAGTGTGCCAACTGCAGTGTAGCATACTGGGGAGACAACCAAACAATCTCCACCATTTTTAGCCCATCCTTGGCACAAAATATATTATTACTACAGGACACATGGATAATGAAATTTTATGTTCGACAAGGTTGCTACTGCAGATAATTAAGCATGTTCTTATTTGCAGAAGGCCACAGAAAAACATTTCAACAAAAATGGAGTACATATACAACATAAACAAGTTACATTGTCATCAGTTAGCAATGG
>JACEFO010001412.1:0-30087 GCA_015342445.1 Digitaria exilis
GGGCCTAATGGAGTAGATTGCAAGTGTCCGTAGCGAAAAAACCCATTTTGGAGTTCGTTGTTACGAGGCAGTGCATCCGGGCACTGTAACGGGCCCGTTTCGCTCCGTTTTGCATGCAGGAAGGTACCGAAACGCGCCAAATCACTCCCTAACATCGTTTTGGGTCCAATGGAAGGGGGGCTATAGGGTATGTTCGTGCGAAAAATTCAACAGAAGTTCGGGGCGAAACAGTGCATTCGGGTGCCGAAACACCCGTTTTGCTTTGATTTTCGTGCAGTAGGTAACCGAATGCTGCAAAACACTCCCAAACATCATTTAGGGCCTAACGGAGTAGATTGGAAGTGTCCGTAGCGAAAACCCCATTTTGAAGTTCGTTGTTACGAGGCAGTGCATCCGGGCACCGTAACGGGCCCGTTTCGCTCCGTTTTGCATGCAGAAGGTACCGAAACGCGCCAAATCACTCCCTAACATCGTTTTGGGTCCAATGGAGGCTATTGGGTATAGGTAACCGAATGCACAACACTCCAAACATCATTTAGGGCCTACGGAGTAGATGCCAAAGTGTCCGTAGCGAAAACCCATTTTGAAGTTGGTTGTTACGAGGCAGTGCATCCGGGCACCGAAACGGGCCCGTTTCGCTCGTTTTGCATGCAGAAGGTACCGAAACGCGCCAAATCTTCCTAACATCGTTTTGGGTCAATGGAGGCTATTGGGCATGTTGTGCGAAAAATTCAACAGAAGTTCGGGGCGCGAAACAGTGCTTCGGGTGCCGAAACGCCCGTTTTGCTTCGATTTTCGTGCTGTAGGTAACCGAATGCTCCAAAACACTCCAAACATCATTTTAGGCCTAATGGAGTAGATTGGAAGTGTCGTAGCGAAAAACCATTTTGAAGTTGGTTGTTACGAGGCAGTGCATCCGGGCACCGAAACGGGCCCGTTTCGCTCCGTTTTGCATGCAGAAGGTACCGAAACGCGCCAAATCACTCCCTAACATCGTTTTGGGTCCAATGGAGGCTATTGGGCATGTTCGTGCGAAAAAAATTCAACAGAAGTTCGGGCGCGAAACAGTGCATTCGGGTGCCGAAACACCCGATTTGCTTCGATTTTGTGCTGTAGGTAACCGAATGCTCCAAAACACTACCAAACCTCATTTAGGGCTAACGGAGTAGATTGAAAGTGTCCGTGGCGAAAACCCATTTTCAAGTTGGTGTGTTAGAGGCAGTGCATTCCCGGGCACGAAACGGGCGCGTTTCGACTCCGTTTTGCATGGCAAAGGTAACCGAAACGCGCCAATACCTAAATCGTTTTTGGGCTCCAACATGGAGGTATTGGGCATGTTCGGGCAAAATTTCAACAGAATTCGGGGCGCGAACAGTGCACGCCGGGTGCCGGAAACACCGTTTTGCTTCGATTTACGGTGCTTAGGTCAACCGAATGCTCAAGAAACATCAACATCAATATGAGGGCTAAACCGGAGTAGACTTGGAAGTGTCGTAGGCAAAAACATTTTGAAGTTGGTTGTTACGAGGCAGTGCATCTGGGCACCGAAACGGGCCCGTTCGCTCCGTTTTGCATGCAGAGGTACCGAAACGCGCCAAATCACTCCCTAAATCGTTTTGGGTCCAATGGAGGCTATTGGGCATGTTCGTGGAAAAAATTCAAACAGAAGTTCGGGCGCGAAACTGTGCATGTCGGGTGCCGAAAAACCCGTTTTGGTTCTCGATTTTCGTGCTGTATGTAGGTTAACCGAATGCTGCAAAACAACTCCAAACATCATTTAGGGCTAACGGAGTAGATTGGAAGTGTCCGTAGCGAAAAGCCCATTTTGAAAGTTCGTTGTTACGAGGCAGTGCATCCGGGCACGTAAACGGGCCCGTTTTCGCTCGTTTGCATGCAGAAGGTAACGAAACACGCCTAATCACTCCTAACATCGTTTGGGTCCAACGGAGGCTATTGGGTATGGTTAGTTCGGGGCGCGAAACAGTGCATTCGGGTGCCGAAACGCCGTTTTGCTTCGATTTTCGTGCAGTAGGTAACCGAAATGTTTCCAAAACACTCCCAAACATCTTTAGGCCTAATGGAGTAGATTGCAAGTGTCCGTAAGCGAAAAACCCATTTTGGAGTTCGTTGTTACGAGGCAGTGCATCCGGGCACCGTAAGGGCCGTTTCGCTCCGTTTTGCATGCAGAAGGTACCGAAACGCGCCAAAATCACTCCCTCCTAAACATCGTTTTGGGTCGCAATGGAGGCTATTGGCTATTGTTGTTCGTGCGAAAAAATTCAACAGAAGTTCGGGGGCGCGAAATAGTGCATTCTGGCATCGAAACACCTGCGTTTTGCTGGATGATTTTCGACAGTAGGTAACCGAATGCTGCAGAAACACTCCCAAACATCATTTACGGCCTAACGGAGTAGATTGGAAGTGTCCGTACGAAAGCCCATTTTGAAGTTCGTTGTTACGAGGCAGTGCATCCGGGCACCGTAACGGGCCCGTTTCGCTCCGTTTTGCATGCAGAAGGTATCGAAACGCGCCAAATCCCTCCCTAACATCGTTTTGGGTCCAATGGAGGCTATTGGGTATGTTAGTTCGGGGCGCGAACAGTGCATTCGGGTGCCGAAACGCCCGTTTTGCTTCGATTTTCGTACAGTAGGTAACCGAATGTTCAAAACACTCCCAAACATCATTTAGGGCCTAATGGAGTAGATTGCAAGTGTCCGTAGCGAAAAATCCATTTGAGTTCGTTGTGTACGAGGCAGTTGCATCCGGGCACCGTAACGGGCCGTTTCGCTCTCCGTTTTGCATGCAGAAGGTCCGAAAACGCGCGCAAATCACTCCCTACACATCGTTTTTGGGTCAATTGGAGGCTATTGGATGTTCGTGCGAAAATATTCACAGAAGTTCGCGGCGCGAAACCAGTGCATTGGGTGCCGAAAACAACCGTTTTGCTTCGATTTTCGTGCCGTAGGTAACCGAATGCTCCAAAACACTCCCAAACATCATTTAGGGCCTAAAGGAGTAGATTGGCAAGTGTCCGTAGCGAAAACCCATTTTGAAGTTGTTGTTTCACAGTGCATCCGGCACCGCACGGGCCCGTTTCGCTTCCGTTTGTGGGCATGCAGAAGGTATCGAAACGCGCCAAATCACTCCCTAAACATGTTTTGGGGTCAATTGAGGCTATTGGGCATGTATCGTTCGACAAATATTGCAACACTAAGTTCGCCGGCGCGAACACAGTGCATTCGGTCCGAAACACCCGTTTTGCTTTTGATTTTCGTGCCTGTAGGCAACCGAATGCTCAAAACACTCCCAATATTCATCATTTAGGGCCCTAACGGAGCTAGATTGCAAGTGTCCGTAGCGAAAAACCCATTTTGAAGTTCGTTGTTACGAGGCAGTGCATCCGGGCACCGTAACGGGCCCGTTTCGCTCCGTTTTGCATGCAGAAGGTACCGAAACGCGCCAAATCACTCCCTAACATCGTTTTGGGTCCAATGGAGGCTATTGGGTATGTTCGTGCGAAAAAATTCAACAGAAGTTCGGGGCGCGAAATAGTGCATTCGGCATCGAAACACCCGTTTTGCTTTGATTTTCGTGCAGTAGGTAACCGAATGCTGCAAAACACTCCCAAACATCATTTAGGGCCTAACGGAGTAGATTGGAAGTGTCCGTAGCGAAAAACCCATTTTGAAGTTCGTTGTTACGAGGCAGTGCATCCGGGCACCGTAACGGGCCCGTTTCGCTCCGTTTTGCATGCAGAAGGTACCGAAACGCGCCAAATCACTCCCTAACATCGTTTTGGGTCCAATGGAGGCTATTGGGTATGTTAGTTCGGGGCGCGAAACAGTGCATTCGGGTGCCGAAACACCCGTTTTGCTTCGATTTTCGTGCAGTAGGTAACCGAATGCTCCAAAACACTCCCAAACATCATTTAGGGCCTAACGGAGTAGATTGGAAGTGTCCGTAGCGAAAAACCCATTTTGAAGTTCGTTGTTACGAGGCAGTGCATCCGGGCACCGAAACGGGCCCGTTTCGCTCCGTTTTGCATGCAGAAGGTACCGAAACGCGCCAAATCACTCCCTAACATCGTTTTGGGTCCAATGGAGGCTATTGGGTATGTTCGTGCGAAAAAATTCAACAGAAGTTCGGGGCGCGAAACAGTGCATTCGGCATCGAAACACCCGTTTTGCTTCGATTTTCGTGCAGTAGGTAACCGAATGCTCCAAAACACTCCCAAACATCATTTAGGGCCTAACGGAGTAGATTGGAAGTGTCCGTAGCGAAAAACCCATTTTGAAGTTCGTTGTTACGAGGCAGTGCATCCGGGCACCGAAACGGGCCCGTTTCGCTCCGTTTTGCATGCAGAAGGTACCGAAACGCGCCAAATCACTCCCTAACATCGTTTTGGGTCCAATGGAGGCTATTGGGTATGTTAGTTCGGGGCGCGAAACAGTGCATTCGGGTGCCGAAACACCCGTTTTGCTTCGATTTTCGTGCAGTAGGTAACCGAATGCTCCAAAACACTCCCAAACATCATTTAGGGCCTAACGGAGTAGATTGGAAGTGTCCGTAGCGAAAAACCCATTTTGAAGTTCGTTGTTACGAGGCAGTGCATCCGGGCACCGTAACGGGCCCGTTTCGCTCCGTTTTGCATGCAGAAGGTACCGAAACGCGCCAAATCACTCCCTAACATCGTTTTGGGTCCAATGGAGGCTATTGGGTATGTTCGTGCGAAAAAATTCAACAGAAGTTCGGGGCGCGAAACAGTGCATTCGGCATCGAAACACCCGTTTTGCTTTGATTTTCGTGCAGTAGGTAACCGAATGCTGCAAAACACTCCCAAACATCATTTAGGGCCTAACGGAGTAGATTGGAAGTGTCCGTAGCGAAAAACCCATTTTGAAGTTCGTTGTTACGAGGCAGTGCATCCGGGCACCGTAACGGGCCCGTTTCGCTCCGTTTTGCATGCAGAAGGTACCGAAACGCGCCAAATCACTCCCTAACATCGTTTTGGGTCCAATGGAGGCTATTGGGTATGTTAGTTCGGGGCGCGAAACAGTGCATTCGGGTGCCGAAACGCCCGTTTTGCTTCGATTTTCGTGCAGTAGGTAACCGAATGCTCCAAAACACTCCCAAACATCATTTAGGGCCTAACGGAGTAGATTGGAAGTGTCCGTAGCGAAAAACCCATTTTGAAGTTCGTTGTTACGAGGCAGTGCATCCGGGCACCGTAACGGGCCCGTTTCGCTCCGTTTTGCATGCAGAAGGTACCGAAACGCGCCAAATCACTCCCTAACATCGTTTTGGGTCCAATGGAGGCTATTGGGTATGTTCGTGCGAAAAAATTCAACAGAAGTTCGGGGCGCGAAACAGTGCATTCGGCATCGAAACACCCGTTTTGCTTTGATTTTCGTGCAGTAGGTAACCGAATGCTCCAAAACACTCCCAAACATCATTTAGGGCCTAACGGAGTAGATTGGAAGTGTCCGTAGCGAAAAACCCATTTTGAAGTTCGTTGTTACGAGGCAGTGCATCCGGGCACCGTAACGGGCCCGTTTCGCTCCGTTTTGCATGCAGAAGGTACCGAAACGCGCCAAATCCCTCCCTAACATCGTTTTGGGTCCAATGGAGGCTATTGGGTATGTTAGTTCGGGGCGCGAAACAGTGCATTCGGGTGCCGAAACGCCCGTTTTGCTTCGATTTTCGTGCAGTAGGTAACCGAATGCTCCAAAACACTCCCAAACATCATTTAGGGCCTAACGGAGTAGATTGGAAGTGTCCGTAGCGAAAAACCCATTTTGAAGTTCGTTGTTACGAGGCAGTGCATCCGGGCACCGTAACGGGCCCGTTTCGCTCCGTTTTGCATGCAGAAGGTACCGAAACGCGCCAAATCACTCCCTAACATCGTTTTGGGTCCAATGGAGGCTATTGGGTATGTTCGTGCGAAAAAATTCAACAGAAGTTCGGGGCGCGAAACAGTGCATTCGGGTGCCGAAACACCCGTTTTGCTTTGATTTTCGTGCAGTAGGTAACCGAATGCTGCAAAACACTCCCAAACATCATTTAGGGCCTAACGGAGTAGATTGGAAGTGTCCGTAGCGAAAAGCCCATTTTGAAGTTCGTTGTTACGAGGCAGTGCATCCGGGCACCGTAACGGGCCCGTTTCGCTCCGTTTTGCATGCAGAAGGTACCGAAACGCGCCAAATCACTCCCTAACATCGTTTTGGGTCCAATGGAGGCTATTGGGTATGTTAGTTCGGGGCGCGAAACAGTGCATTCGGGTGCCGAAACACCCGTTTTGCTTCGATTTTCGTGCAGTAGGTAACCGAATGCTCCAAAACACTCCCAAACATCATTTAGGGCCTAACGGAGTAGATTGGAAGTGTCCGTAGCGAAAAACCCATTTTGGAGTTCGTTGTTACGAGGCAGTGCATCCGGGCACCGTAACGGGCCCGTTTCGCTCCGTTTTGCATGCAGAAGGTACCGAAACGCGCCAAATCACTCCCTAACATCGTTTTGGGTCCAATGGAGGCTATTGGGTATGTTCGTGCGAAAAAATTCAACAGAAGTTCGGGGCGCGAAACAGTGCATTCGGCATCGAAACACCCGTTTTGCTTTGATTTTCGTGCAGTAGGTAACCGAATGCTGCAAAACACTCCCAAACATCATTTAGGGCCTAACGGAGTAGATTGGAAGTGTCCGTAGCGAAAAACCCATTTTGAAGTTCGTTGTTACGAGGCAGTGCATCCGGGCACCGTAACGGGCCCGTTTCGCTCCGTTTTGCATGCAGAAGGTACCGAAACGCGCCAAATCACTCCCTAACATCGTTTTGGGTCCAATGGAGGCTATTGGGTATGTTAGTTCGGGGCGCGAAACAGTGCATTCGGGTGCCGAAACACCCGTTTTGCTTCGATTTTCGTGCAGTAGGTAACCGAATGCTCCAAAACACTCCCAAACATCATTTAGGGCCTAACGGAGTAGATTGCAAGTGTCCGTAGCGAAAAACCCATTTTGAAGTTCGTTGTTACGAGGCAGTGCATCCGGGCACCGTAACGGGCCCGTTTCGCTCCGTTTTGCATGCAGAAGGTACCGAAACGCGCCAAATCACTCCCTAACATCGTTTTGGGTCCAATGGAGGCTATTGGGTATGTTCGTGCGAAAAAATTCAACAGAAGTTCGGGGCGCGAAATAGTGCATTCGGCATCGAAACACCCGTTTTGCTTTGATTTTCGTGCAGTAGGTAACCGAATGCTGCAAAACACTCCCAAACATCATTTAGGGCCTAACGGAGTAGATTGGAAGTGTCCGTAGCGAAAAACCCATTTTGAAGTTCGTTGTTACGAGGCAGTGCATCCGGGCACCGAAACGGGCCCGTTTCGCTCCGTTTTGCATGCAGAAGGTACCGAAACGCGCCAAATCACTCCCTAACATCGTTTTGGGTCCAATGGAGGCTATTGGGTATGTTAGTTCGGGGCGCGAAACAGTGCATTCGGGTGCCGAAACACCCGTTTTGCTTCGATTTTCGTGCAGTAGGTAACCGAATGCTCCAAAACACTCCCAAACATCATTTAGGGCCTAACGGAGTAGATTGGAAGTGTCCGTAGCGAAAAACCCATTTTGAAGTTCGTTGTTACGAGGCAGTGCATCCGGGCACCGTAACGGGCCCGTTTCGCTCCGTTTTGCATGCAGAAGGTACCGAAACGCGCCAAATCACTCCCTAACATCGTTTTGGGTCCAATGGAGGCTATTGGGTATGTTCGTGCGAAAAAATTCAACAGAAGTTCGGGGCGCGAAACAGTGCATTCGGCATCGAAACACCCGTTTTGCTTTGATTTTCGTGCAGTAGGTAACCGAATGCTGCAAAACACTCCCAAACATCATTTAGGGCCTAACGGAGTAGATTGGAAGTGTCCGTAGCGAAAAACCCATTTTGAAGTTCGTTGTTACGAGGCAGTGCATCCGGGCACCGTAACGGGCCCGTTTCGCTCCGTTTTGCATGCAGAAGGTACCGAAACGCGCCAAATCACTCCCTAACATCGTTTTGGGTCCAATGGAGGCTATTGGGTATGTTAGTTCGGGGCGCGAAACAGTGCATTCGGGTGCCGAAACGCCCGTTTTGCTTCGATTTTCGTGCAGTAGGTAACCGAATGCTCCAAAACACTCCCAAACATCATTTAGGGCCTAACGGAGTAGATTGGAAGTGTCCGTAGCGAAAAACCCATTTTGAAGTTCGTTGTTACGAGGCAGTGCATCCGGGCACCGTAACGGGCCCGTTTCGCTCCGTTTTGCATGCAGAAGGTACCGAAACGCGCCAAATCACTCCCTAACATCGTTTTGGGTCCAATGGAGGCTATTGGGTATGTTCGTGCGAAAAAATTCAACAGAAGTTCGGGGCGCGAAATAGTGCATTCGGCATCGAAACACCCGTTTTGCTTTGATTTTCGTGCAGTAGGTAACCGAATGCTGCAAAACACTCCCAAACATCATTTACGGCCTAACGGAGTAGATTGGAAGTGTCCGTAGCGAAAAGCCCATTTTGAAGTTCGTTGTTACGAGGCAGTGCATCCGGGCACCGTAACGGGCCCGTTTCGCTCCGTTTTGCATGCAGAAGGTACCGAAACGCGCCAAATCACTCCCTAACATCGTTTTGGGTCCAATGGAGGCTATTGGGTATGTTAGTTCGGGGCGCGAAACAGTGCATTCGGGTGCCGAAACGCCCGTTTTGCTTCGATTTTCGTGCAGTAGGTAACCGAATGCTCCAAAACACTCCCAAACATCATTTAGGGCCTAACGGAGTAGATTGCAAGTGTCCGTAGCGAAAAACCCATTTTGAAGTTCGTTGTTACGAGGCAGTGCATCCGGGCACCGTAACGGGCCCGTTTCGCTCCGTTTTGCATGCAGAAGGTACCGAAACGCGCCAAATCACTCCCTAACATCGTTTTGGGTCCAATGGAGGCTATTGGGTATGTTCGTGCGAAAAAATTCAACAGAAGTTCGGGGCGCGAAACAGTGCATTCGGCATCGAAACACCCGTTTTGCTTTGATTTTCGTGCAGTAGGTAACCGAATGCTGCAAAACACTCCCAAACATCATTTAGGGCCTAACGGAGTAGATTGGAAGTGTCCGTAGCGAAAAACCCATTTTGAAGTTCGTTGTTACGAGGCAGTGCATCCGGGCACCGTAACGGGCCCGTTTCGCTCCGTTTTGCATGCAGAAGGTACCGAAACGCGCCAAATCCTCCCTAACATCGTTTTGGGTCCAATGGAGGCTATTGGGTATGTTAGTTCGGGGCGCGAAACAGTGCATTCGGGTGCCGAAACACCCGTTTTGCTTCGATTTTCGTGCAGTAGGTAACCGAATGCTCCAAAACACTCCCAAACATCATTTAGGGCCTAACGGAGTAGATTGGAAGTGTCCGTAGCGAAAAACCCATTTTGAAGTTCGTTGTTACGAGGCAGTGCATCCGGGCACCGTAACGGGCCCGTTTCGCTCCGTTTTGCATGCAGAAGGTACCGAAACGCGCCAAATCACTCCCTAACATCGTTTTGGGTCCAATGGAGGCTATTGGGTATGTTCGTGCGAAAAAATTCAACAGAAGTTCGGGGCGCGAAACAGTGCATTCGGCATCGAAACACCCGTTTTGCTTTGATTTTCGTGCAGTAGGTAACCGAATGCTGCAAAACACTCCCAAACATCATTTAGGGCCTAACGGAGTAGATTGGAAGTGTCCGTAGCGAAAAGCCCATTTTGAAGTTCGTTGTTACGAGGCAGTGCATCCGGGCACCGTAACGGGCCCGTTTCGCTCCGTTTTGCATGCAGAAGGTACCGAAACGCGCCAAATCACTCCCTAACATCGTTTTGGGTCCAATGGAGGCTATTGGGTATGTTAGTTCGGGGCGCGAAACAGTGCATTCGGGTGCCGAAACACCCGTTTTGCTTCGATTTTCGTGCAGTAGGTAACCGAATGCTCCAAAACACTCCCAAACATCATTTAGGGCCTAACGGAGTAGATTGGAAGTGTCCGTAGCGAAAAACCCATTTTGAAGTTCGTTGTTACGAGGCAGTGCATCCGGGCACCGTAACGGGCCCGTTTCGCTCCGTTTTGCATGCAGAAGGTACCGAAACGCGCCAAATCACTCCCTAACATCGTTTTGGGTCCAATGGAGGCTATTGGGTATGTTCGTGCGAAAAAATTCAACAGAAGTTCGGGGCGCGAAACAGTGCATTCGGCATCGAAACACCCGTTTTGCTTTGATTTTCGTGCAGTAGGTAACCGAATGCTGCAAAACACTCCCAAACATCATTTAGGGCCTAACGGAGTAGATTGGAAGTGTCCGTAGCGAAAAACCCATTTTGAAGTTCGTTGTTACGAGGCAGTGCATCCGGGCACCGTAACGGGCCCGTTTCGCTCCGTTTTGCATGCAGAAGGTACCGAAACGCGCCAAATCACTCCCTAACATCGTTTTGGGTCCAATGGAGGCTATTGGGTATGTTAGTTCGGGGCGCGAAACAGTGCATTCGGGTGCCGAAACACCCGTTTTGCTTCGATTTTCGTGCAGTAGGTAACCGAATGCTCCAAAACACTCCCAAACATCATTTAGGGCCTAACGGAGTAGATTGCAAGTGTCCGTAGCGAAAAACCCATTTTGAAGTTCGTTGTTACGAGGCAGTGCATCCGGGCACCGTAACGGGCCCGTTTCGCTCCGTTTTGCATGCAGAAGGTACCGAAACGCGCCAAATCACTCCCTAACATCGTTTTGGGTCCAATGGAGGCTATTGGGTATGTTCGTGCGAAAAAATTCAACAGAAGTTCGGGGCGCGAAACAGTGCATTCGGCATCGAAACACCCGTTTTGCTTTGATTTTCGTGCAGTAGGTAACCGAATGCTGCAAAACACTCCCAAACATCATTTAGGGCCTAACGGAGTAGATTGGAAGTGTCCGTAGCGAAAAGCCCATTTTGAAGTTCGTTGTTACGAGGCAGTGCATCCGGGCACCGTAACGGGCCCGTTTCGCTCCGTTTTGCATGCAGAAGGTACCGAAACGCGCCAAATCACTCCCTAACATCGTTTTGGGTCCAATGGAGGCTATTGGGTATGTTAGTTCGGGGCGCGAAACAGTGCATTCGGGTGCCGAAACACCCGTTTTGCTTCGATTTTCGTGCAGTAGGTAACCGAATGCTCCAAAACACTCCCAAACATCATTTAGGGCCTAACGGAGTAGATTGCAAGTGTCCGTAGCGAAAAACCCATTTTGAAGTTCGTTGTTACGAGGCAGTGCATCCGGGCACCGTAACGGGCCCGTTTCGCTCCGTTTTGCATGCAGAAGGTACCGAAACGCGCCAAATCACTCCCTAACATCGTTTTGGGTCCAATGGAGGCTATTGGGTATGTTCGTGCGAAAAAATTCAACAGAAGTTCGGGGCGCGAAACAGTGCATTCGGCATCGAAACACCCGTTTTGCTTTGATTTTCGTGCAGTAGGTAACCGAATGCTGCAAAACACTCCCAAACATCATTTAGGGCCTAACGGAGTAGATTGGAAGTGTCCGTAGCGAAAAACCCATTTTGAAGTTCGTTGTTACGAGGCAGTGCATCCGGGCACCGTAACGGGCCCGTTTCGCTCCGTTTTGCATGCAGAAGGTACCGAAACGCGCCAAATCACTCCCTAACATCGTTTTGGGTCCAATGGAGGCTATTGGGTATGTTAGTTCGGGGCGCGAAACAGTGCATTCGGGTGCCGAAACACCCGTTTTGCTTCGATTTTCGTGCAGTAGGTAACCGAATGCTCCAAAACACTCCCAAACATCATTTAGGGCCTAACGGAGTAGATTGGAAGTGTCCGTAGCGAAAAACCCATTTTGAAGTTCGTTGTTACGAGGCAGTGCATCCGGGCACCGTAACGGGCCCGTTTCGCTCCGTTTTGCATGCAGAAGGTACCGAAACGCGCCAAATCACTCCCTAACATCGTTTTGGGTCCAATGGAGGCTATTGGGTATGTTCGTGCGAAAAAATTCAACAGAAGTTCGGGGCGCGAAACAGTGCATTCGGCATCGAAACACCCGTTTTGCTTTGATTTTCGTGCAGTAGGTAACCGAATGCTGCAAAACACTCCCAAACATCATTTAGGGCCTAACGGAGTAGATTGGAAGTGTCCGTAGCGAAAAACCCATTTTGAAGTTCGTTGTTACGAGGCAGTGCATCCGGGCACCGTAACGGGCCCGTTTCGCTCCGTTTTGCATGCAGAAGGTACCGAAACGCGCCAAATCACTCCCTAACATCGTTTTGGGTCCAATGGAGGCTATTGGGTATGTTAGTTCGGGGCGCGAAACAGTGCATTCGGGTGCCGAAACACCCGTTTTGCTTCGATTTTCGTGCAGTAGGTAACCGAATGCTCCAAAACACTCCCAAACATCATTTAGGGCCTAACGGAGTAGATTGGAAGTGTCCGTAGCGAAAAACCCATTTTGAAGTTCGTTGTTACGAGGCAGTGCATCCGGGCACCGTAACGGGCCCGTTTCGCTCCGTTTTGCATGCAGAAGGTACCGAAACGCGCCAAATCACTCCCTAACATCGTTTTGGGTCCAATGGAGGCTATTGGGTATGTTCGTGCGAAAAAATTCAACAGAAGTTCGGGGCGCGAAACAGTGCATTCGGCATCGAAACACCCGTTTTGCTTTGATTTTCGTGCAGTAGGTAACCGAATGCTGCAAAACACTCCCAAACATCATTTAGGGCCTAACGGAGTAGATTGGAAGTGTCCGTAGCGAAAAACCCATTTTGAAGTTCGTTGTTACGAGGCAGTGCATCCGGGCACCGTAACGGGCCCGTTTCGCTCCGTTTTGCATGCAGAAGGTACCGAAACGCGCCAAATCACTCCCTAACATCGTTTTGGGTCCAATGGAGGCTATTGGGTATGTTAGTTCGGGGCGCGAAACAGTGCATTCGGGTGCCGAAACGCCCGTTTTGCTTCGATTTTCGTGCAGTAGGTAACCGAATGCTCCAAAACACTCCCAAACATCATTTAGGGCCTAACGGAGTAGATTGGAAGTGTCCGTAGCGAAAAACCCATTTTGAAGTTCGTTGTTACGAGGCAGTGCATCCGGGCACCGTAACGGGCCCGTTTCGCTCCGTTTTGCATGCAGAAGGTACCGAAACGCGCCAAATCACTCCCTAACATCGTTTTGGGTCCAATGGAGGCTATTGGGTATGTTCGTGCGAAAAAATTCAACAGAAGTTCGGGGCGCGAAACAGTGCATTCGGCATCGAAACACCCGTTTTGCTTTGATTTTCGTGCAGTAGGTAACCGAATGCTGCAAAACACTCCCAAACATCATTTAGGGCCTAACGGAGTAGATTGGAAGTGTCCGTAGCGAAAAGCCCATTTTGAAGTTCGTTGTTACGAGGCAGTGCATCCGGGCACCGTAACGGGCCCGTTTCGCTCCGTTTTGCATGCAGAAGGTACCGAAACGCGCCAAATCCCTCCCTAACATCGTTTTGGGTCCAATGGAGGCTATTGGGTATGTTAGTTCGGGGGCGCGAAACAGTGCATTCGGGTGCCGAAACGCCGTTTGCTTCGATTTTCGTGCAGTAGGTAACCGAATGATTCCAAAACACTCCAAACATCATTAGGCCTAATGGAGTAGATTGCAAGTGTCCGTAGCGAAAAACCCATTTGGAGTTCGTTGTTACGAGGCAGTGCATCCGGGCACTATAACGGGCCCGTTTCGCATCCGTCTTGCATGCAGAAGGTTACCGAAACGCGCCAATCACTCCCTAACATCGTTTTGGGTCCAATGGAAGCTATAGGTATGTTCGTTGCGAAAAAAATTCAACGAAGTTCGGGGCGCGAAACAGTGCTTCGGGCATGAAACACCCGTTTTGCTTTGATTTTCGTGAGTAGGTAACCGAATGCTGCAAAACACTCCCAAACATCATTTAGGCCTAACGGAGTAGATTCGAAGTGTACCGTAGCGGAAAACCCATCTTGAGTTCGTTGTACGAGGTAGTGCATCCGGGCACCGTAACGGGCCCGTTTCGCTCCGTTTTGCATGCAGAAGGTACCGAAACGCGCCAAATCACTCCTAACATCATTTGGGTCCAATGGAGGCTATTTGGGTATGTTCGTGCGAAAAAATCAACAGAAGTTCGGGCGCGAAACAGTGCATTCGGATCGAAACACCCGTTTTTGGCTTTGATTTTCGTGCAGTAGGTATACTGAATGCTGCAAAACACTCCCAAACATCATTTAAGGCTAACGAAGTAGATTCGAAGTGTCCGTAGCGAAAAACCCATTTTTGAAGTTCGTTGTTACGAGGGTAGTGCATCCGGGCACCGAACGGGCCCGTTTCGCTCCGTTTTGCATGCAGAAGGTACCGAAACGACGCCAAATCACTCCTAACATCGTTTTGGGTCCAATGAGGCTATTGGGTATGTTTCGTGCGAAAAAAATTCAACAGAAGTTCGGGGCGCAAAAAGTGCATTCGGCATCGAAACACCCGTTTGCTTTGATTTTCGTGCAGTAGGTAACCGAATGCTCCAAAACACTCCCAAACATCATTTAGGGCCTAACGGAGTAGATTGGAAGTGTCCGTAGCGAAAAACCCATTTTGAAGTTCGTTGTTACGAGGCAGTGCATCCGGGCACCGTAACGGGCCCGTTTCGCTCCGTTTTGCATGCAGAAGGTACCGAAACGCGCCAAATCACTCCCTAACATCGTTTTGGGTCCAATGGAGGCTATTGGGTATGTTAGTTCGGGGCGCGAAACAGTGCATTCGGGTGCCGAAACACCCGTTTTGCTTCGATTTTCGTGCAGTAGGTAACCGAATGCTCCAAAACACTCCCAAACATCATTTAGGGCCTAACGGAGTAGATTGCAAGTGTCCGTAGCGAAAAACCCATTTTGAAGTTCGTTGTTACGAGGCAGTGCATCCGGGCACCGTAACGGGCCCGTTTCGCTCCGTTTTGCATGCAGAAGGTACCGAAACGCGCCAAATCACTCCCTAACATCGTTTTGGGTCCAATGGAGGCTATTGGGTATGTTCGTGCGAAAAAATTCAACAGAAGTTCGGGGCGCGAAACAGTGCATTCGGCATCGAAACACCCGTTTTGCTTCGATTTTCGTGCAGTAGGTAACCGAATGCTCCAAAACACTCCCAAACATCATTTAGGGCCTAACGGAGTAGATTGGAAGTGTCCGTAGCGAAAAACCCATTTTGAAGTTCGTTGTTACGAGGCAGTGCATCCGGGCACCGTAACGGGCCCGTTTCGCTCCGTTTTGCATGCAGAAGGTACCGAAACGCGCCAAATCACTCCCTAACATCGTTTTGGGTCCAATGGAGGCTATTGGGTATGTTCGTGCGAAAAAATTCAACAGAAGTTCGGGGCGCGAAACAGTGCATTCGGGTGCCGAAACACCCGTTTTGCTTCGATTTTCGTGCAGTAGGTAACCGAATGCTCCAAAACACTCCCAAACATCATTTAGGGCCTAACGGAGTAGATTGGAAGTGTCCGTAGCGGAAAACCCATCTTGAAAGTTCGTTGTTACGAGGTAGTGCATCCGGGCGACCGTAACGGGCCCGTTTCGCTCCGTTTTGCATGCAGAAGGTACCGAAACGCGCCAAATCACTCCCTAACATCATTTTGGGTCCAATGGAGGCTATTGGGTATGTTCGTGCGAAAAAATTCAACAGAAGTTTCGGGGCGCGAAACAGTGCATTCGGCATCGAAACACCCGTTTTGCTTGATTTCGTGCAGTAGGTAACTGAATCTGCAAAACACTCCCAAACATCATTTAAGGCTAACGGAGTAGACTCGAAGTGTCCGTAGCGAAAAACCCATTTTGAAGTTCGTTGTTACGAGGTAGTGCATCCGGGCACCGTAACGGGCCCGTTTCGCTCCGTTTTGCATGCAGAAGGTACCGAAACGCGCCAAATCACTCCCCTAACATCGTTTTTGGTCTAATGGGGCTATTGGGTATGTTCGTGCGTAAAATTCAACAGAAGTTCGGGGCGCGAATAGTGCATTCGGCATCGAACACCCGTTTTGCTTTGATTTTCGTGCAGTAGGTAACCGATGCTGCAAAACACTCCAAACATCATTTACGGCCTAACGGAGTAGATTGGAAGTGTCCGTAGCGAAAGCCCATTTTGAAGTTCGTTGTTACGAGGCAGTGCATCCGGGCACCGTAACGGGCCCGTTTCGCTCCGTTTTGCATGCAGAAGGTATCGAAAACGCGCCCAAATCCCTCCCTAACATCGTTTTGGTCCAACGGAGGCTATTGGGTATGTTAGTTCGGGGCGCGAAACAGTGCATTCGGGTGCCGAAACGCCCGTTTTGCTTCGATTTTTCGTGCAGTAGGTAACCGAATGTTCCAGAACACTCCCAAACATCATTAGGGCCTAATGGAGTAGATTGCAAGTGTCCGTAGCCGAAAAACCCATTTTGGAGTTCCGTTGTTACGAGGCAGTGCATCCGGGCACTGTAACGGGCCCGTTTCGCTCCGTCTTGCATGCAGAAGGTACCGAAACGCGCCAAATCACTCCCTAACATCGTTTTGGGTCCAATGGAAGTTATAGGGTATGTTCGTGCGAAAAAATTCAACAGAAGTTCGGGGCGTGAAACAGTGCATTCGGCATCGAAACACCCGTTTTGCTTTGATTTTCGTGCAGTAGGTAACCGAATGCAGCAAAACACTCCCAAACATCATTTAGGGCCTAACGGAGTAGATTCGAAGTGTCCATAGCGGAAAACCCATTTTGAAGTTCGTTGTTACGAGGTAGTGCATCCGGGCACCGTAACGGGCCCGTTTCGCTCCGTTTTGCATGCAGAAGGTACCGAAACGCGCCAAATCACTCCCTAACATCGTTTTGGGTCCAATGGAGGCTATTGGGTATGTTCGTGCGAAAAAATTCAACAGAAGTTCGGGGCGCAAAATAGTGCATTCGGCATCGAAACACCCGTTTTGCTTTGATTTTCGTGCAGTAGGTAACCGAATGCTGCAAAGCACTCCCAAACATCATTTAAGGCCTAACGGAGTAGATTCGAAGTGTCCGTAGCGAAAAACCCATTTTGAAGTTCGTTGTTACGAGCTAGTGCATCCGGGCACTGTAACGGGCCCGTTTCGCTCCGTTTTGCATGCAGAAGGTACCGAAACGCGCCAAATCACTCCCTAACATCGTTTTGGGTCCAATGGAGGCTATTGGGTATGTTCGTGCGAAAAAATTCAACAGAAGTTCGGGGCGCAAAATAGTGCATTCCGCATCGAAACACCCGTTTTGCTTTGATTTTCGTGCAGTAGGTAACCGAATGCTGCAAAACACTCCCAAACATCATTTACGGCCTAACGGAGTAGATTGGAAGTGTCCGTAGCGAAAAGCACATTTTGAAGTTCGTTGTTACGAGGCAGTGCATCCGGGCACCGTAACGGGCTCGTTTCGCTCCGTTTTGCATGCACAAGGTATCGAAACGCGCCAAATCCCTCCCTAACATCGTTTTGGGTCCAACGGAGGCTATTGGGTATGTTAGTTCGGGGCGCGAAACAGTGCATTCGGGTGCCGAAACGCCCGTTTTGCTTCGATTTTCGTGCAGTAGGTAACCGAATGTTCCAAAACACTCCCAAACATCATTTAGGGCCTAATGGAGTAGATTGCAAGTGTCCGTAGCGAAAAACCCATTTTGGAGTTCGTTGTTACGAGGCAGTGCATCCGGGCACTGTAACGGGCCCGTTTCGCTCCGTCTTGCATGCAGAAGGTACCGAAACGCGCCAAATCACTCCCTAACATCGTTTTGGGTCCAATGGAAGCTATAGGGTATGTTCGTGCGAAAAATTCAACAGAAGTTCGGGGCGCGAAACAGTGCATTCGGCATCGAAACACCCGTTTTGCTTTGATTTTCGTGCAGTAGGTAACCGAATGCTGCAAAACACTCCCAAACATCATTTAGGGCCTAACGGAGTAGATTCGAAGTGTCCGTAGCGGAAAACCCATCTTGAAGTTCGTTGTTACGAGGTAGTGCATCCGGGCACCGTAACGGGCCCGTTTCGCTCCGTTTTGCATGCAGAAGGTACCGAAACGCGCCAAATCACTCCCTAACATCATTTTGGGTCCAATGGAGGCTATTGGGTATGTTCGTGCGAAAAATTCAACAGAAGTTCGGGGCGCGAAACAGTGCATTCGGCATCGAAACACCCGTTTTGCTTTGATTTCGTGCAGTAGGTAACTGAATGCTGCAAAACACTCCCAAACATCATTTAAGGCCTAACGGAGTAGATTCGAAGTGTCCGTAGCGAAAAACCCATTTTGAAGTTCGTTGTTACGAGGTAGTGCATCCGGGCACCGTAACGGGCCCGTTTCGCTCCGTTTTGCATGCAGAAGGTACCGAAACGCGCCAAATCACTCCCTAACATCGTTTTGGGTCCAATGGAGGCTATTGGGTATGTTCGTGCGAAAAAATTCAACAGAAGTTCGGCGCGCAAAATAGTGCATTCGGCATCGAAACACCCGTTTTGCTTTGATTTTCGTGCAGTAGGTAACCGAATGCTGCAAAGCACTCCCAAACATCATTTAAGGCCTAACGGAGTAGATTCGAAGTGTCCGTAGCGAAAAACCCATTTTGAAGTTCGTTGTTACGAGCTAGTGCATCCGGGCACTGTAACGGGCCCGTTTCGCTCCGTTTTGCATGCAGAAGGTACCGAAACGCGCCAAATCACTCCCTAACATCGTTTTGGGTCCAATGGAGGCTATTGGGTATGTTCGTGCGAAAAAATTCAACAGAAGTTCGGGGCGCAAAATAGTGCATTCCGCATCGAAACACCCGTTTTGCTTTGATTTTCGTGCTGTAGGTAACCGAATGCTGCAAAACACTCCCAAACATCATTTACGGCCTAACGGAGTAGATTGGAAGTGTCCGTAGCGAAAAGCACATTTTGAAGTTCGTTGTTACGAGGCAGTGCATCCGGGCACCGTAACGGGCTCGTTTCGCTCCGTTTTGCATGCACAAGGTATCGAAACGCGCCAAATCCCTCCCTAACATCGTTTTGGGTCCAACGGAGGCTATTGGGTATGTTAGTTCGGGGCGCGAAACAGTGCATTCGGGTGCCGAAACGCCCGTTTTGCTTCGATTTTCGTGCAGTAGGTAACCGAATGTTCCAAAACACTCCCAAACATCATTTAGGGCCTAATGGAGTAGATTGCAAGTGTCCGTAGCGAAAAACCCATTTTGGAGTTCGTTGTTACGAGGCAGTGCATCCGGGCACTGTAACGGGCCCGTTTCGCTCCGTCTTGCATGCAGAAGGTACCGAAACGCGCCAAATCACTCCCTAACATCGTTTTGGGTCCAATGGAAGCTATAGGGTATGTTCGTGCGAAAAAATTCAACAGAAGTTCGGGGCGCGAAACAGTGCATTCGGCATCGAAACACCCGTTTTGCTTTGATTTTCGTGCAGTAGGTAACCGAATGCTGCAAAACACTCCCAAACATCATTTAGGGCCTAACGGAGTAGATTCGAAGTGTCCGTAGCGGAAAACCCATCTTGAAGTTCGTTGTTACGAGGTAGTGCATCCGGGCACCGTAACGGGCCCGTTTCGCTCCGTTTTGCATGCAGAAGGTACCGAAACGCGCCAAATCACTCCCTAACATCATTTTGGGTCCAATGGAGGCTATTGGGTATGTTCGTGCGAAAAAATTCAACAGAAGTTCGGGGCGCGAAACAGTGCATTCGGCATCGAAACACCCGTTTTGCTTTGATTTTCGTGCAGTAGGTAACTGAATGCTGCAAAACACTCCCAAACATCATTTAAGGCCTAACGGAGTAGACTCGAAGTGTCCGTAGCGAAAAACCCATTTTGAAGTTCGTTGTTACGAGGTAGTGCATCCGGGCACCGTAACGGGCCCGTTTCGCTCCGTTTTGCATGCAGAAGGTACCGAAACGCGCCAAATCACTCCCTAACATCGTTTTTGGTCTAATGGAGGCTATTGGGTATGTTCGTGCGTAAAAATTCAACAGAAGTTCGGGGCGCGAAATAGTGCATTCGGCATCGAACACCCGTTTTGCTTTGATTTTCGTGCAGTAGGTAACCGAATGCTGCAAAACACTCCCAAACATCATTTACGGCCTAACGGAGTAGATTGGAAGTGTCCGTAGCGAAAAGCCCATTTTGAAGTTCGTTGTTACGAGGCAGTGCATCCGGGCACCGTAACGGGCCCGTTTCGCTCCGTTTTGCATGCAGAAGGTATCGAAACGCGCCAAATCCCTCCCTAACATCGTTTTGGGTCCAACGGAGGCTATTGGGTATGTTAGTTCGGGGCGCGAAACAGTGCATTCGGGTGCCGAAACGCCCGTTTTGCTTCGATTTTCGTGCAGTAGGTAACCGAATGTTCCAGAACACTCCCAAACATCATTTAGGGCCTAATGGAGTAGATTGCAAGTGTCCGTAGCGAAAAACCCATTTTGGAGTTCGTTGTTACGAGGCAGTGCATCCGGGCACTGTAACGGGCCCGTTTCGCTCCGTTTTGCATGCAGAAGGTAACGAAACGCGCCAAATCACTCCCTAACATCGTTTTGGGTCCAATGGAAGCTATAGGGTATGTTCGGGGGAAAAAAATTCAACAGAAGTTCGGGGCGCGAAACAGTGCATTCGGCATCGAAACACCCGTTTTGCTTTGATTTTCGTGCAGTAGGTAACCGAATGCTGCAAAACACTCCCAAACATCATTTAGGGCCTAACGGAGTAGATTCGAAGTGTCCCGTAGCGGAAACCCATTTTGAAGTTCGTTGTTACGAGGTAGTGCATCCGGGCACCGTAACGGGCCCGTTTCGCTCCGTTTTACATGCAGAAGGTACCGAAACGCGCCAAATCACTCCCTAACATTATTTTGGGTCCATGGAGCTATTGGGTATGTTCGTGCGAAAAAATTCAACAGAAGTTCGGGGCGCGAAATAGTGCATTCGGCATCGAAACACCCGTTTTGCTTTGATTTTCGTGCAGTAGGTAACCGATGCTGCAAAACACTCCCAAACACATTTACGGCCTAACGGAGTAGATTGGAGTGGTCCGTAGCGAAAAGCCATTTTGAAGTTCGTTGTTACGAGCAGTGCATCCGGGCACCGTAACGGGCCCGTTTCGCTCCGCTTTGCATGCAGAAGGTATCGAAACGCGCCAAATCCTCCCTAACATCGTTTTGGGTCCAACGGAGGCTATTGGGTATGTTAGTTCGGGGCGCGAAACAGTGCATTCGGGTGCCGAAACGCCCGTTTTGCTTCGATTTTCGTGCAGTAGGTAACGAATGTTCCAAAACACTCCCAAACATCATTTAGGGCCTAATGGAGTAGATTGCAAGTGTCCGTAGAGAAAAACCCATTTTGGAGTTCTTTGTTACGAGGCAGTGCATCCGGGCACTGTAACGGGCCCGTTTCGCTCCGTTTTGCATGCAGAAGGTACCGAAACGCGCCAAATCACTCCCTAACATCGTTTTGGGTCCAATGGAGGCTATTGGGTATGTTCGTGCGAAAAAATTCAACAGAAGTTCGGGGCGCGAAACAGTGCATTCGGCATCGAAACACCCGTTTTGCTTTGATTTTCGTGCAGTAGGTAACCGAATGCTGCAAACACTCCCAAACATCATTTACGGCCTAACGGAGTAGATTGGAAGTGTCCGTAGCGAAAAGCCCATTTTGAAGTTCGTTGTTACGAGGCAGTGCATCCGGGCACCGTAACGGGCCCGTTTCGCTCCGTTTTGCATGCAGAAGGTATCGAAACGCGCCAAATCCCTCCCTAACATCGTTTTGGGTCCAACGGAGGCTATTGGGTATGTTAGTTCGGGGCGCGAGAAACAGTGCATTCGGGTGCCGAAACGCCCGTTTTGCTTCGATTTTCGTGCAGTAGGTAACCGAATGTTCCAGAACACTCCCAAACATCATTTAGGGCCTAATGGAGTAGATTGCAAGTGTCCGTAGCGAAAAGCCCATTTTGGAGTTCGTTGTTACGAGGCAGTGCATCCGGGCACTGTAACGGGCCCGTTTCGCTCCGTTTTGCATGCAGAAGGTAACGAAACGCGCCAAATCACTCCCTAACATCGTTTTGGGTCCAATGGAAGCTATAGGGTATGTTCGGGGGAAAAAAATTCAACAGAAGTTCCGGGGCGCGAAACAGTGCATTCGGCATCGAAACACCCGTTTTGCTTTGATTTTCGTGCAGTAGGTAACCGAATGCTGCAAAACACTCCAAACATCAATTTAGGGCCTAACGGAGTAGATTCGAAGTGTCCGTAGCGGAAACCCCATTTTTGAAGTTCGTTGTTACGAGGTAGTGCATCCGGGCACCGTAACGGGCCCGTTTCGCTCCGTTTTACATGCAGAAGGTACCGAAACGCGCCAAATCACTCCCTAACATTATTTTGGGTCCAATGGAGGCTATTGGGTATGTTCGTGCGAAAAAATTCAACAGAAGTTCGGGGCGCGAAATAGTGCATTCGGCATCGAAACACCCGTTTTGCTTTGATTTTCGTGCAGTAGGTAACCGAATGCTGCAAAACACTCCCAAACATCATTTACGGCCTAACGGAGTAGATTGGAAGTGTCCGTAGCGAAAAGCCCATTTTGAAGTTCGTTGTTACGAGGCAGTGCATCCGGGCACCGTAACGGGCCCGTTTCGCTCCGTTTTGCATGCAGAAGGTATCGAAATGCGTCAAATCCCTCCCTAACATCATTTTGGGTCCAACGGAGGCTATTGGGTATGTTAGTTCGGGACGCGAAACAGTGCATTCGGGTGCCGAAATGCCTGTTTTGCTTCGATTTTCGTGCAGTAGGTAACTGAATGTTCCAAAACACTCCCAAACATCATTTAGGGCCTAATGGAGTAGATTGTAAGTGTTCGTAGCGAAAAACCCATTTTGGAGTTCGTTGTTACGAGGCAGTGCATCCGGGCACTGTAACGGGCCGGTTTCGCTCCGTTTTGCATGCAGAAGGTACCGAAACGCGCCAAATCACTCCCTAACATTGTTTTGGGTCCAATGGAGGCTATTGGGTATGTTCGTGCGAAAAATTCAACAGAGTTCGGGGCGCGAAATAGTGCATTCGGCATCGAAACACCCGTTTTGCTTTGATTTTCGTGCAGTAGGTAACCGAATGCTGCAAAACACTCCCAAACATCATTTACGGCCTAACGGAGTAGATTGGAAGTGTCCGTAGCGAAAAGCCCATTTTGAAGTTCGTTGTTATGAGGCAGTGCATCCGGGCACCGCAACGGGCCCGTTTCGCTCCGCTTTGCATGCAGAAGGTATCGAAACGCGCCAAATCCCTCCCTAACATCGTTTTGGGTCCAACGGAGGCTATTGGGTATGTTAGTTCGGGGCGCGAAACAGTGCATTCGGGTCCCGAAACGCCCGTTTTGCTTCGATTTTCCGTGCAGTAGGTAACCGAATGTTCCAAACACTCCCAAACATCATTTAGGGCCTAATGGAGTAGATTGCAAGTGTCCGTAGAGAAAAACCCATTTTGGAGTTCGTTGTTACGAGGCAGTGCATCCGGGCACTGTAACGGGCCCGTTTCGCTCCGTTTTGCATGCAGAAGGTACCGAAACGCGCCAAATCACTCCCTAACATCGTTTTGGGTCCAATGCAGGCTATTGGGTATGTTCGTGCGAAAAAAATTCAACAGAAGTTCGGGGCGCGAAATAGTGCATTCGGCATCGAAACACCCGTTTTGCTTTGATTTTCGTGCAGTAGGTAACCGAATGCTGCAAAACACTCCCAAACATCATTTACGGCCTAACGGAGTAGATTGGAAGTGTCCGTAGCGAAAAGCCCATTTTGAAGTTCGTTGTTACGAGGCAGTGCACCCGGGCACCGTAACGGGCCCGTTTCGCTCCGTTTTGCATGCAGAAGGTATCAAAACACGCCAAATCCCTCCCTAACATCGTTTTGGGTCCAACGGAGGCTATTGGGTATGTTAGTTCGGGGCGCGAAACAGTGCATTCGGGTGCCGAAACGCCCGTTTTGCTTCGATTTTCGTGCAGTAGGTAACCAAATGTTCCAAAACACTCCCAAACATCATTTAGGGCCTAATGGAGTAGATTGCAAGTGTCCGTAGCGAAAAACCCATTTTGGAGTTCGTTGTTACGAGGCAGTGCATCCGGGCACTGTAACGGGCCCGTTTCGCTCCGTTTTGCATGCAGAAGGTACCGAAACGCGCCAAATCACTCCCTAACATCGTTTTGGGTCCAATGGAAGCTATAGGGTATGTTCGTGCGAAAAAATTCAACAGAAAGTTCGGGGCGCGAAACAGTGCATTCGGCATCGAAACACCCGTTTTGCTTTGATTTTCGTGCAGTAGGTAACCGAATGCTGCAAAACACTCCCAAACATCATTTAGGGCCTAACGGAGTAGATTCGAAGTGTCCGTAGCGGAAACCCCATTTTTGAAGTTTCGTTGTTACGAGGTAGTGCATCCGGGCACCGTAACGGGCCCGTTTCGCTCCGTTTTGCATGCAGAAGGTACCGAAACGCGCCAAATCACTCCCTCACATCATTTTGGGTCCAATGGAGGCTATTGGGTATGTTCGTGCGAAAAAATTCAACAGAAGTTCGGGGCGCGAAATAGTGCATTCGACATCGAAACACCCGTTTTGCTTTGATTTTCGTGCAGTAGGTAACCGAATACTGCAAAACACTCCCAAACATCATTTACAGCCTAACGGAGTAGATTGGAAGTGTCCGTAGCGAAAAGCCCATTTTGAAGTTCGTTGTTACGAGGCAGTGCATCCGGGCACCGTAACGGGCCCGTTTCGCTCCGTTTTGCATGCAGAAGGTATCGAAACGCGCCAAATCCCTCCCAACATCGTTTTGGGTCCAATGGAGGCTATTGGGTATGTTAGTTCGGGGCGCGAAACAGTGCATTCGGGTGCCGAAACGCCCGTTTTGCTTCGATTTTCGTGCAGTAGGTAACCGAATGTTCGAAAACACTCCCAAACATCATTTAGGGCCTAATGGAGTAGATTGCAAGTGTCTGTAGCGAAAAACCCATTTTGGAGTTCGTTGTTACGAGGCAGTGCATCCGGGCACCGTAACGGGCCCGTTTCGCTCCGTTTTGCATGCAGAAGGTACCGAAACGCGCCAAATCACTCCCTAACATCGTTTTGGGTCCAACGGAGGCTATTGGGTATGTTAGTTCGGGGCGCGAAACAGTGCATTCGGGTGCCGAAACGCCCGTTTTGCTTCGATTTTCGTGCAGTAGGTAACCGAATGTTCGAAAACACTCCCAAACATCATTTAGGGCCTAATGGAGTAGATTGCAAGTGTCTGTAGCGAAAAACCCATTTTGGAGTTCGTTGTTACGAGGCAGTGCATCCGGGCACCGTAACGGGCCCGTTTCGCTCCGTTTTGCGTGCAGAAGGTACCGAAATGCGCCAAATCACTCCCTAACATCATTTTGGGTCCAATGGAGGCTATTGGGTATGTTCGGGGCGAAAAATTCAACAGAAGTTCGGGGCGCGAAATAGTGCATTCGGCATCGAAACACCCGTTTTGCTTTGATTTTCGTGCAGTAGGTAACCGAATGCTGCAAACACTCCCAAACATCATTTACGGCCTAACGGAGTAGATTGGAAGTGTCCGTAGCGAAAAGCCCATTTTGAAGTTCGTTGTTATGAGGCAGTGCATCCGGGCACCGTAACGGGCCCGTTTCGCTCCGCTTTGCATGCAGAAGGTATCGAAACGCGCCAAATCCCTCCCTAACATCGTTTTGGGTCCAACGGAGGCTATTGGGTATGTTAGTTCGGGGCGCGAAACAGTGCATTCGGGTGCCGAAACGCCCGTTTTGCTTCGATTTTCGTTCAGTAGGTAACCGAATGTTCCAAAAACACTCCCATACATCATTTAGGGCCTAATGGAGTAGATTGCAAGTGTCCGTAGCGAAAAACCCATTTTGGAGTTCGTTGTTACGAGGCAGTGCATCCGGGCACTGGTAACGGGCCCGTTTCGCTCCGTTTTTGCATGCAGAAGGTACCGAAACGCGCCAAATCACTCCCTAACATCGTTTTGGGTCCAATGCAGTGTAACACCTAAAATAGCCTTTTTAAAAATTTCGTAATTAATTGGTTTTCTATTAAAGTGCTCATAAATAATATAGGGAAATAAAATTTTTGAATAATAAAAGCAAATATAGGAAATAGAAAACATTATTGCTGCATCATGCTGGTGCATTTATTTTTGATTGTTGAATTCAAATTTGAATTTGATTCAAAGGAGTGTTTTTGAATAAAAGAAAAACCTTTCTTTTTCTTTCTTTTTCTCTTTCTCCTTTCAGCCCACCAGTCCCAGCAGCCCTTTTTCTCCTTTTCCCGCGAGGCCCCAGCTCCTTTCTCCTTTTTTTTCCGCAGCCCACCAGCAGCAGCTGGCCCATCAGTCGCGCAGCCCAGTCATCCCGCAGCCCAGCCGCGCCAGCCCACCGCCGCGCCTCCGCTGTGACTGACCAGCCGGTCCCACGCGTCAGTGCTATCCTCTCTCCCGCAGCACCTGACAGAGCGGCCCCACCCGTCAGCCTCTCTCCTCCGCAGCGCGCGCTCCGCTCTCTTCCTCTGCCACTGACACCCGGGCCCACCTGTAAGTCCCTTCCCCTACCTCCAGCCGTGCGCCGCCGGACTCCTCCCCGCGCCGCCGCGAGTCCCTGCTGCGCACGCCGTCCTCCCTCGCGACTTGGCGCGCACGCCAAGGAGCTCGAGGCCCCATAATAGCGCCGCCAGCCCCCTTAAGCCGTACCCCCAACTCCCGTGCTTAAACCCTAGCGCCGCCTTGTTTTCGAGCCGCCACCGCCAAGCCGTGAGTCCGCCGCGTCTTTGACGCTAAGATCCACGCCAAGAGCTTCGCCGCGGGGTAAGCATCGCGCCAAGCCGTTTTTCCCCCTCCCTCTCGCCCTGCAGCACCCGCGCGAGTTCGCCGGAGAAGCCAATCCGCCTCCGCTCGCCGCCGGCCTCCACCAGTGCCCAAACCTCGCTCCGAGCTCCAAAATTGAGTTCTCCCTCTCTCCTCTCTCTCTAGAACCCCATCGCGGCGAGGTTTGGAGTCTTCTAGCCCCCAGCCGAGCCATCTCCGGCGAGCCCTCGGCCTAGCGCCGCCGCGCTCCGGTGAGCGAGCCGCGATCTATTTCCAGCCGTCCGATCCGATCTGAACGCTCCAGATCTGACCCGATGTAAACCCGGTCCGGTTCTCGTGAACCGCGGTTCACGGCGGTCTAAGGTTCGGTCCACGGGTCGGTCAACCATGACGTCAGCCGACGTCAGCATAACCCCGCTGCCGTGACGTTTTGCAAAAGAGCCCCTCTGTTTTTCAAAATTAACCCGCGGTCCACCTCTATTCAAAGTATTTACAGCTAAGTCCTTTTTCTTTCGTTTTAGCCCCTGCGCTTTTGAAAAATAATGCCCGCCGTCCTAGATGGCAGTTTTAACACCGCAGACCTCGAGTTTTTATACAAAATTATGTTTTTAGGTCCCTGTTTCTTTCAAAAACACCCCTGGAAGCCTAAAATCCTTACCAGCAAGCCCCTAGAGCCCGTTTTTAGCGTAGTTTCTCCGTTTTAACTCCGATTTGAGTGATTCTCGCGCTCACGTGTTCGTAGTGAAGCGTAGATTAGTTCTAAAACCTTCTTTTCATCTTTTGTTCATGTTTGGTGTACTGTTCTAATTAAATAATCTTGTTTGCATGTATGTGTTGATGCTGTGTGGTGATCAATGTGAGTAGTTGCCGAGCCGTTCGAGTACGCCGACGATCCCGTTCTCGAAGATCAAGTGCAGCAGCAGTTCTCTGAGGAAGGCAAGTATAACACGGACCATCCTTGTTACCTATACACCATTTAATCACCCGAACTCATGTGCATTGTGTCTAAAATTGTTAGCCACTAAGGATGTTCCTAGTCTTTACCCGATTCCTTGTTACCCAGGGTTTTATGCATTATGGTTAGACTATGCTATGCGCTGCAACCAACCTTTATTTTTATGTTAATGTGGAAATAATGGTTCACTTCAATGATGGTTAAAAGATGCTTTTTTAGCAACATGGTTCAGGGGAACTAGAGCATTGTGCTGTGTGCTTTGTTCTAGTGTCTCTATAAGTTTGATCTAGGGAATTAGAGCATGTGCTTTGTGCTTTGTTCTAATGTCTCTCCATAAGGTCCCGGTTCTTAAAGCGGCAACCCAGGAACCTGTTCGCCGCCGTTGGAACTATAATGGCTCTGGTCTTGGATAATTAACTTGTACGTCTCTAGCTCGCCAGTGGTTACCGAAAGGCGTATGTGGGGTGCATGGGTGAGAGTATAGTTTGATCCATCGAGGACGGTTTTATCTGTGGCTATGCCCCGTTAGGCAAAGTCCCGTGATGTAAGCGCCCGATGTACGGCAGCTTCACACGTTGCGATGATTGCGCTCTCGCTCTGGACGCCATGACCCCCTCACGTTGCGCCCTGAGCGTACGTCAATCTCGATGCCTCGGGTTATGCCGCCATGTTGAACCAAAACGGCTACTGTGCTTGTTAGGGTGTTTTTGTGAAAGTCCTCGTAACATAAGTTCTTTTGGATTTATGTGACCGGCGGGTAAAGGGCGAAACCTCTGCCAGAGTGTGTTGGAACTATCATGATAGCCGTGCTCACGGATACGAGCGGCCTGGATCCTTTTGATTAGAAGATGATATTAGTGGTTGATGTTGGTTTGTTCTATAATCACTTATACCTTATTAATGGGTTTATACTTGGGATCTACTCATTTGTAGTAAGTTGGATGATAATAAAATGAATCAACTAAAAGTGCTAATGCAGTATAACCGTGTCAAGCCTTTTGTCCTTGCATAACCCGTGTATATTGTTAAGTAAGATGGTTTACTTACACTTGCAACTATTCAACAAAATCCCGGATGGGTAACAGATGGAGCATTGAATGATCAGTCGCTTGCTGAGTTTCCGGAGGATCTGCCGTACTTCTAAGCTGTGTTCAACCAGTCGGTGGTCCCTGTGGATTTGAGGCTCTTCGTAGTTAAGACGTTTAGTAATATTAAGTCTTCCGCTGTGTTATTTGTTTAAGACTATGTCTTGTGTTAAACTCTGATATAAACTATTTTATTCGAGCATTGTGTTCTCTGTGATTCAATATTTGTAATCTATATGTGCTGTGGACATATGGAAGCATATGGAGCACGGATTTCCATGGAAATCTGGGTGTTACAAAGTTGGTATCAGAGCCGTGCTGACTGTAGGATCACAGCCTAGATAGAACGGTCGATTAAACTTGCTTAATCTTTGCTCTAAAAACTATTTACATCCTAGAGTTGAGTTTCTGTTGAAAAATGGTGTTCTATTCTACCTCTGTCCTTTGGTGAAAATTTTCTAGCCCTCCTCCAGTTTTTCACTTCCATAGATGGCTCGACAGAGTAGATAGTCCGTTGGAGCACTGATGGCTACTTTCCACCTGCATCGAGGAGTACCAATTGGTGGCACGCAACCTGGACGCCTACCAGGAGCTCCTTAGCCGTAGGCCGCATAAGGGAACCCCGAGGAGATGCAGCACCCTAGCTCACCGCACCACCATCGACCCCAAATGTTAATAGAGATCAAATAGAACGTTTTTTGAGTCAAAACTAGTCTAATAGTGCCGAGTCTTGTGTGAACCTTGTCTTTGAATGCTTGAATGAATTGTCATTATGCTATGTGTGATTTGGATCTTTGTAATGATTGTTGATGAGCGCAGATGGAAGTCTGCAATCGTCTAGTATTGGATTAAGGTATAAGGTATTTAGTGGATAGATAGATGGGTTCCTGATCTCTCCTTTGCATATCATCTATCATCTTTCCTATCGCCTGAAGTACCTTATCTTGTTAATGGATTGCTTCTGTTTCTTTGACACTGGGTTAGACAAATACAGCGATTATGAATGTTGGGTGTTTTTGTTTTGTGACAGATGGTTGGGACAAGAGGATCGATGGGGTGGTGGTAACCAGAACCAGAACCAGAACCCGAATCAGAACCAGAACAGCCGCCCACCATGGGAAGATCTAGTCCGCTTGCAGACACAGACGATGCCAAACAGTTGGACTCAGGCCATAGCATTGATGC
>JACEFO010001413.1:0-11325 GCA_015342445.1 Digitaria exilis
GTAAGCGCCCGAGTACGGCAGCTTCACACGTTGCGATGATTGCGCTCTCGCTCTGGACGCCATTGACCCCCTCACGTTGCGCCCTGAGCGTACGTCAATCTCGATGCCTCGGGTATGCTGCCTTTGTTGAACCAAAACGGCTACTGTGCTTGTTAGGGTGTTTTGTGAAAGTCCTCGTAACATAAATTCTTGTGGATTTATGTGACCGACGGTAAAGGGCGAAACCTCTGCAGAGTGTTGATCTATCATGATAGCCGTGCTCACGGATACGAGCGGCCTGGATCCTTTTTGATTAGAAGATGATATTGGTGGTTGATATTGGTTTGTTCTATAATCACTTATACCTTATCAATGGGTTTATGTTGGGGATTCTACTCATTTGTAAGTTGGGATGATAATAAAATGAAACAACTAAAAGTGCTAATGCAGTATAACCGTGTCAAGCCTTTTGTCCTTGCATAACCCGTGTTATACTTGTTAAGTAAGATGTTTACTTACACTTGCAACTATTCAACAAATCCCGGATGGGTAACAGATGGAGCAATGATGATCAGTCGCTTGCTGAGTTTCCGGAGGATCTGCCGTACTTCTAAGTTGTGTTCAACCAGTCGGTGTCCCTGTGGATTTGAGGCTCTACCTAGTTATGAAGCGTTTATTAGTATTAAGTCTTCCGCTGTGTTATTTGTTTAAGACTATGTCTTGTGTTAAACTCTGATATAAACTATTTTATTCGAGCCATTGTGTCTCTGTGATTCAATATTTGTAATCTATATGTGTTTTGTGGACATCCTGGGGCACACATATGGAAGCATTCGGATTTCTTGGAAATCTGGGTGTTACAAAGTTGGTATCAGAGCCGTGCTGACTGTAGGATCACAGCCTAGATAGAACGGTCGATTAGAACTTGCTTAATCCTTGCCCTAAAAACTACTTTACATCCTAGAGTTGAGTTTCTGTTCTCTTCTACCTCTGTCCTTTGTGAAAATTTTCTAGCCCTCCTCTAGTTTTCACTTCCATAGATAGCTCGATAGAGATAGATAGTCCGTAAGAGCACTGATGGCTACCTTCCACCCCGCATCAATGAGTACCCGTTGGAGGCACGCAACCTGGACGCCTACATGGAGCTTCTTAGGCAGGAGGCCGAGGAAGGGAACCCCGAGGAGCTGCAGCACCAGTTGGAAGGACCTGCGCCATGTAGTCCAGAGTTAGGTGCACAGTCGCCACCACACAGAAGGACTAGATATAGCACCCTAGCTCACCGCACCACCATCGACCCTAAATGCTAGTAGAGATCAAATAGAACGTTTTTGAGTCGAAACTGGTCTAAGAGTGTCGAGTCTTGTGTGAACCTTGTCTTTGAATGCTTGAATGAATTGTTATTATGCTTATGTGTGATTTGGATCTTTGTAATGATTGTGATGAGCGCAGATGGAAGTCTGCAATCATCTAGTATTGGATTAAGGTATAAGGTATTTAGTGGATAGATAGTTGGGTTCCTAGCCTCTCCCTTGCACAACATCTATCATCTTTCCTATCGCCTGAGTATCTTATCTTGTCAATGGATTGCTTCTGTTCTTGACACTGGTTCAGACATGACTGTGATTGTGAATGTTGGGATTTTGAATTGTGACAGATGGTTGGGACAAGAGGGTCGACGGGTGGTGGCAATCAGAATCAGAACCAGAACCCGAATCAGAACCAGAACCAGCCGCCCACCATGGAGGATCTAGTCCGCTTGCAGACACAGACGATGCAACAATTGACTCAGGCCATAGCTTTGATGCAGCAGAACCTGCAGAATCCACCTGTTCAGCCACCTCCCCAGCCCATCCGGGACAAGAGGGGAGAGTTCTTGAAGGGGCGCCCGCCAAATTTCTCCCGCGCCAGGGACCCGATGGAAGCAGAAGACTGGATCAAGGGAGTGGAGAGACAGCTCGACATTGCTCAGTGTGATGATAGGGAGAAGGTGCTCTACGCCTCTGGACAATTTGAAGGAGCCGCTCTCGACTGGTGGGTAGCATACCAATATGCGCAACCCGATCGCAACCAGATCACTTGGCAGCAGTTCAGTGATGCCTTCCGTGCTCACCATGTGCCTGAGGGACTGACGGTCCTGAAGAAGAGGGAGTTCCTAGCCCTGACGCAGAAAGGAATGAGTGTCACTGCCTACCGTGACAAGTTCCTCGAGCTGGCCCGCTACGCACCGGATGAGGTGTCGACAGACGAGAAGAGGCAAACTCGCTTCCGGAATGGACTCCAGGATGTTTTGCAGCTACAGTTGATGTGCATCACCTTCCCAACTTTTGGTGCTTTGGTTGATGGTGCCCTGATGGTGGAGCACAAGCGCCGTGAGATCGAGGACAAGAAGAGAAAGTTCATGAACCAGCAATCTGGCAGCAACGTCCGCCCCCGCTACAACCCCCAGCAGGTGAATCAGCAGCGCACTCAGGGACAGTCAGGTCATCAGGACCACCAGCATACCCAGAATCCACCACCACAGCAGCAACAGCGCTACCAGAACGAGCAGCATAACGCTCAGGCTTCACGCACCACCCCGACTAACACCACTCCTGTTGACCCAAGGGCATGCTACCACTGTGGTGAACAGGGACACTACGCTAAATTTTGTCCCCGGAGGGTCCAGAACTCCACCGGTCAGAACAACAACCAGAAGACAGGGCCACAACCAGTTCAGAATGGGAATCAGCAGCAGGCGCAGGGAAACCGTGGCCAGCAGAACTACGCCAGGGGCAAGCTCAACCATGTGGGAACAGAAACTGCAGAAAGAGCCACAGATGTGGTAGTCGGTACGTTTCCGGTCAACTCACAACCTGCTACAGTTTTGTTCGATTCTGGAGCTTCGCATGCTTTCATATCTGCTGATTTCGTGAAAAAGAACTTGATGCTTATGCAACCTATGGGAAATACCATGTTAGTTAGCTCACCAGGAGGAGAACTTCGGGCCACATTACGTTGTCCAAATGTAGCAATTAACATAAGGGGGGTAGACTTTTTAGCACACCCTATAGTCCTAAACTCTATCAGGATGGATTTGATTTTGGGAATGAGCTGGCTAGCGAAGTACGAAGCAGTCATACAGTGTTCTAAGCGTGCAGTTCAGTTAGTGGCTCCGTCAGGAGAGAAAATTGAGTATCAGGCAATTAAGTCTTCAGAGATTAGTCAAGATCTTAGAGGAGTCTGAGAGAGTCACCAGGAACAAAGTGATACGTATGTGCAAGGTTCAGTGGAATCGTCATACAGAGGATGAGGCAACCTGGGAACGGGAGGATGAACTCAAGGCAGAATATCCACATCTCTTCCAATCCACGTCCGAATCTCGGGGACGAGATTCATCTTAAGGGGGGTAGGTTTGTAACACCCTAAAAATGCCCAATTTAAAATTTAGTAATTAATTGGTTTTTTATATTAAAGTGCTCATAAATAATATAGGGAAATAAAATTTTTGAATAATTAAAAGCAAATATAGGAAATAGAAACATTATTGTTGCATTCATGCTGGTGCATTTATTTTTGATTGTGGAATTCAAATTTGAATTTGAATTCAAATGAGTGTTTGAATAAAAGAAAACCTTTTCTTTTTCTCTCTTTTTCCCTCTCTCTTTTCAGCCCAGTTAGCCCACTCCTCCTCTCTTTCTTTTCTTCTTTTCTCCGCGGCCCACCTCCCTGCGTGGCCCATCTCTTTCTTCCTTTTTCCTTCTTTTTCCGCGGCCCGTTGCGCAGCCCAACACTGCAGCCCACCGCGCCGGCCTGCTCCGCGCTCTCTCTTCTCTTTCCCACTGTGGCTGACATGCCGGGCCCACCTGTCAGCCTCTCTCTTCCTTCCGCAGCTGCGCGTCTCCCTCTGCCACTGACACCCTGGCCCACTTGTCATCTTCGCCTCCCTCCTCTCGCCGTGAGCGAGCAGAGCTCTACTCCGAGCCGCGCCGCGCCGCCGTGCCGAGCTGGGACCCTCGCGACTTGGCGCGCACGCCAAGGAGCCTGAAGCCCCCATAAATAGCCGCCGCCAACCCCTCTCTTTAGCCCCTGCATCTCGAACCCTAGCCACCGCCGCCTTGACCTAGCCCCGAGCGCCGCCGTCGTCTCGAGCTCAACTCGCCGCCGCCTAGCCGCCAAGAGGTTGCCCCGAAGCTTCTCTGTGTGGTAAGGAGCATGCCGAGGCCAAAAACCCCCTTCTCTCCCTCTCCTCCGTGCGTACGACCTCGCCGTAGTGGCCGCACCGCCGCCGAGCGTCGCCAGCTTCCACCGCCACTCAATCCTCGAGAACAACCCCCAAATCAAGTTCCCCTCTCTCTCCTCTCTCTCTAGGATCAATCACGGCGAGCTTTGATGCACCGTAGCACCGAGCCGAGCTTTCTCCGGCGAGCTTCGGCCTGGCGCCGCCGCGCTCCGGCGACCCCTTGAGCCGATCTGTTTTCCACCGTTCGATTCCCATCCAACGGCCAGATCTGAAACCCAGGTTAAACCGAGCCGGTTCCTGTGAACCGCGGTTCAGGCCGGTCCACGGTTCGGTCAATGATGACGTCAGCTGACGTCAGCATCCAGCCGTTGCCGTGGCGTTTTTGCAAAAGAGCCCCTCTGTTTTTCAAAAATCAACCCGCGGTCCAGTGCAGTTCAAAAGTATTTACAACCAAGTCCTTTTTCTTTCGTTTTAGCCCCTGCGTTTTGAAAAATAATGCCCGCCGTCCTAAAAGGTGTTTTTACGTCGCAGCCCTTGAGTTTTTATACAAAATTATGTTTTAGGTCCCTGGTTTCTTTCAAAAACACCCCTGGAAGCCTAAAATCTTTACCAGCAAGCCCCTAGAGCCCGTTTTTAGCGTAGTTTCTCCGTTTTAACTCCGATTTGAGTGATTTTCGCGCTCACGTGTTCGTAGTGAAGCGTAGAGTAGTTCTAAAGCCTTCTTTTCATATTTTGTTTATGTTTGGTGTACTGTTCTAATTAAATATCTTGATTGCATGTATGTGTGGATGCTTGTGTGATGATCGATGTGAGTAGTTGCTGAGCCGTTCGAGTTCGCCGACGATCCCGTTCTCGAAGATCAAGTACAGCAGCAGTTCTCTGAGGAAGGCAAGTATAACACGGACCATCCTTGTTACCTATTCACCGATTAATCACATAAATCATATGCATGTGTCTAATACTGTTAACCATTAAGGATGTTCCTAGTCTTTACCCTATTCCTTGTTACCCGGGGTTTTATGCATTATGGTTAGATTATGCTACGCGCTGCAACCAACATTTATTTTTAATGTCAATATTGAATTAATGGTTCACTTCAATGATGGTTAAAAGATGCTTTTTAGCAACATGGTTCGGGGAACTAGAGCATGTGCTGTGTGCTTTGTTCTAGTGTCTCTATAAGGTTTGGTCTAGGGAATTAGAGCATGTGCTTTGTGCTTTGTTCTAATGTCTCTCCATAAGGTCCGGTTCTTAAAGCGGCAACCCAGGAACCTGTTCGCCGCCGTTGGAACTATAATGGCTCTGGTCTTGGATAACTAGCTTGTACGTCTCTAGCTCGCCAGTGGTTACCGAAAGGCATATGTGGGGTGCATGGGTGAGAGTATAGTTTTATCCATCGAGGACGGTTTTATCCGTTGGCTATGCCCCGTTAGGCAAAGTCCCGTGATGTAAGCGCCCGAGGTACGGCAGCTTCACACGTTGCGATGATTGCGCTCTCGCTCTGGACGCCATTGACCCCCTCACGTTGCGCCCTGAGCGTACGTCAATCTCGATGCCTCGGGTTATGCTGCCTTTGTTGAACCAAAACGGCTACTGTGCTTGTTAGGGTGTTTTGTGAAAGTCCTCGTAACATAAATTCTTGTGGATTTATGTGACCGACGGGTAAAGGGCGAAACCTCTGCAGAGTGTTGATCTATCATGATAGCCGTGCTCACGGATACGAGCGGCCTGGATCCTTTTTGATTAGAAGATGATATTGGTGGTTGATATTGGTTTGTTCTATAATCACTTATACCTTATCAATGGGTTTATATTTGGGATTCTACTCATTTGTAAGTTTGGATGATAATAAAATGAAACAACTAAAAGTGCTAATGCAGTATAACCGTGTCAAGCCTTTTGTCCTTGCATAACCCGTGTTATACTTGTTAAGTAAGATGGTTTACTTACACTTGCAACTATTCAACAAAATCCCGGATGGGTAACAGATGGAGCAATGAATGATCAGTCGCTTGCTGAGTTTCCGGAGGATCTGCCGTACTTCTAAGTTGTGTTCAACCAGTCGGTGTCCCTGTGGATTTGAGGCTCTACCTAGTTATGAAGCGTTTATTAGTATTAAGTCTTCCGCTGTGTTATTTGTTTAAGACTATGTCTTGTGTTAAACTCTGATATAAACTATTTTATTCGAGCATTGTGTTCTCTGTGATTCAATATTTGTAATCTATATGTGTTTTGTGGACATCCTGGGCACACATATGGAAGCATTCGGATTTCTTGGAAATCTGGGTGTTACAGAAACGCGCCAAATCACTCCCTAACATCGTTTTGGGTCCAATGGAGGCTATTGGGTATGTTCGTGCGAAAAAATTCAACAGAAGTTCGAGCCCCGAAAAAGTGCATTTGGGTGCCGAAACACCCGTTTTGCTTCGATTTTCGTGCAGTAGGTAACCGAATGCTCCAAAACACTCCCAAACATCATTTAGGGCCTAACGGAGTAGATTGGAAGTGTCCGTAGCGAAAAACCTATTTTGAAGTTCGTTGTTGCGAGGCAGTGCACCCGGGCACCGAAACGGACCCGTTTCGCTCCGTTTTGCATGCAGAAGGTACCGAAACGCGCCAAATCACTCCATAACATCGTTTTGGGTCCAATGGAGGCTATTGGGTATGTTCGTGCCAAAAAGTTCAACAGATGTTCGGGACGCGAAACAGTGCATTCGGGTGCCGAAACACCCGTTTTGCTTCGATTTTCGGGCAGTAGGTATCCGAATGCTCCAAAACACTCCCAAACATCATTTAGGGCCTAACGGATTAGATTGGAAGTGTCCGTCGCGAAAAACCCATTTTGAAGTTCGTTGTTGCGAGGCAGTGCACCCGGGCACCGAAACGGACCCGTTTCGCTCCGTTTTGCATGCAGAAGGTACCGAAACGCGCCAAATGACTCCCCAACATCGTTTTGGGTCCAATGGAGGCTATTGGGTATGTTCGTGCCAAAAAATTCAACAGATGTTCGGGGCGCGAAACAGTGCATTCGGGTGCCGAAACACTCGTTTTGCTTCGATTTTCGTGCAGTAGGTAACCGAATGCTCCAAAACACTCCCTAACATCATTTAGAGCCTAACGGATTAGATTGGAAGTGTCCGTAGCGAAAAAACCCATTTTGAAGTTCGTTGTTGCGAGGTAGTGCACCCGGGCACCGAAACGGACCCGTTTCGCCCCGTTTTGCATGCAGAAGGTTCCGAAACACGCTAAATCACTCCCTAACATCGTTTTGGGTCCAATGGAGGCTATTGGGTATGTTCGTGCAAAAAGTTCAACAGATGTTCGGGGAGCGAAACAGTGCATTCGGGTGCCGAAACACCCGTTTTGCTTCGATTTTCGGGCAGTAGGTAACCGAATGCTCCAAAACACTCCCAAACATCATTTAGGGCCTAACGGAGTAGATTGGAAGTGTCCGTCGCGAGAAACCCATTTTGAAGTTTGTTGTTGCGAGGCAGTGCACCCGGGCACCGAAACGGACCCGTTTCGCTCCGTTTTGCATGCAGAAGGTACCGAAACGCGCCAAATGACTCCTCAACATCGTTTTGGCTCCACTGGAGGCTATTGGGTATGTTCGTACAAAAAATTCAACAGAAGTTCGGGGCACGAAAAAGTGCATTTGGGTGCGAAACACCCGTTTTGCTTCGATTTTCGGGCAGTAGGTAACCGAATGCTCCAAAACACTCCGAAACATCATTTAGGGCCTAACGGAGTAGATTGGAAGTGTCCGTCGTGAAAAACCCATTTTGAAGTTCGTTGTTGCGAGGCAGTGCACCCGGGCACCGAAACGGACCCGTTTCGCTCCGTTTTGCATGCAGAAGGTTCCGAAACGCGCCAAATCAGTCCCTAACATCGTTTTGGGTCCAATGGAGGCTATTGGGTATGTTCGTGCGAAAAAATTCAACAGAAGTTCGAGGCGCGAAAAAGTGCATTTGGGTGCCGAAACACCCGTTTTGCTTCGATTTTCGGGCAGTAGGTAACCAATGCTCCAAAACACTCCCAAACATCATTTAGGGCCTAACGGAGTAGATTGGAAGTGTCCGTCGCGAAAAACCCATTTTGAAGTTCGTTGTTGCGAGGCAGTGCACCCGGGCACCGAAACGGACCCGTTTCGCTCCGTTTTGCATGCAGAAGGTTCCGAAACGCGCCAAATCACTCCCTAACATCGTTTTGGGTCCAATGGAGGCTATTGGGTATGTTCGTGCGAAAAAATTCAACAGAAGTTCGAGCCCGAAAAAGTGCATTTGGGTGCCGAAACACCCGTTTTGCTTCGATTTTCGTGCAGTAGGTAACCGAATGCTCCAAAACACTCCCAAACATCATTTAGGGCCTAACGGAGTAGATTGGAAGTGTCCGTAGCGAAAAACCCATTTTGAAGTTCGTTGTTGCGAGGCAGTGCACCCGGGCACCGAAACGGACCCGTTTCGCTCCGTTTTGCATGCAGAAGGTACCGAAACGCGCCAAATCACTCCGTAACATCGTTTTGGGTCCAATGGAGGCTATTGGGTATGTTCGTGCCAAAAAGTTCAACAGATGTTCGGGACGCGAAACAGTGCATTCGGGTGCCGAAACACCCGTTTTGCTTCGATTTTCGGGCAGTAGGTATCCGAATGCTCCAAAACACTCCCAAACATCATTTAGGGCCTAACGGAGTAGATTGGAAGTGTCCGTCGCGAAAAACCCATTTTGAAGTTCGTTGTTGCGAGGCAGTGCACCCGGGCACCGAAACGGACCCGTTTCGCTCCGTTTTGCATGCAGAAGGTACCGAAACGCGCCAAATGACTCCCCAACATCGTTTTGGGTCCAATGGAGGCTATTGGGTATGTTCGTGCCAAAAAATTCAACAGATGTTCGGGGCGCGAAACAGTGCATTCGGGTGCCGAAACACTCGTTTTGCTTCGATTTTCGTGCAGTAGGTAACCGAATGCTCCAAAACACTCCCTAACATCATTTAGAGCCTAACGGATTAGATTGGAAGTGTCCGTAGCGAAAAACCCATTTTGAAGTTCGTTGTTGCGAGGTAGTGCACCCGGGCACCGAAACGGACCCGTTTCGCCCCGTTTTGCATGCAGAAGGTTCCGAAACACGCTAAATCACTCCCTAACATCGTTTTGGGTCCAATGGAGGCTATTGGGTATGTTCGTGCAAAAAGTTCAACAGATGTTCGGGGAGCGAAACAGTGCATTCGGGTGCCGAAACACCCGTTTTGCTTCGATTTTCGGGCAGTAGGTAACCGAATGCTCCAAAACACTCCCAAACATCATTTAGGGCCTAACGGAGTAGATTGGAAGTGTCCGTCGCGAGAAACCCATTTTGAAGTTTGTTGTTGCGAGGCAGTGCACCCGGGCACCGAAACGGACCCGTTTCGCTCCGTTTTGCATGCAGAAGGTACCGAAACGCGCCAAATGACTCCTCAACATCGTTTTGGCTCCACTGGAGGCTATTGGGTATGTTCGTACGAAAAAATTCAACAGAAGTTCGGGGCACGAAAAAGTGCATTTGGGTGCCGAAACACCCGTTTTGCTTCGATTTTCGGGCAGTAGGTAACCGAATGCTCCAAAACACTCCGAAACATCATTTAGGGCCTAACGGAGTAGATTGGAAGTGTCCGTCGTGAAAAACCCATTTTGAAGTTCGTTGTTGCGAGGCAGTGCACCCGGGCACCGAAACGGACCCGTTTCGCTCCGTTTTGCATGCAGAAGGTTCCGAAACGCGCCAAATCACTCCCTAACATCGTTTTGGGTCCAATGGAGGCTATTGGGTATGTTCGTGCGAAAAAATTCAACAGAAGTTCGAGGCGCGAAAAAGTGCATTTGGGTGCCGAAACACCCGTTTTGCTTCGATTTTCGGGCAGTAGGTAACCAATGCTCCAAAACACTCCCAACATCATTTAGGGCCTAACGGAGTAGATTGGAAGTGTCCGTCGCGAAAAACCCATTTTGAAGTTCGTTGTTGCGAGGCAGTGCACCCGGGCACCGAAACGGACCCGTTTCGCTCCGTTTTGCATGCAGAAGGTACGGAAACGCGCCAAATGACTCCCCAACATAGTTTTGGGTCCACTGGAGGCTATTGGGTATGTTCGTACGAAAAAATTCAACAGAAGTTCGGGGCACAAAAAAGTGCATTTGGATGCCGAAACACCCGTTTTGCTTTGATTTTCGAGCAGTAGGTAACCGAATGCTCCAAAACACTCTGAAACATCATTTAGGGCCTAACGGAGTAGATTGGAAGTGTCCGTCGCGAAAAACCCATTTTGAAGTTCGTTGTTGCGAGATAGTGCACCCGGGCATCGAAACGGACCTGTTTCGCCCCGTTTTGCATGCAGAAGGTTCCAAAACGCGCCAAATCACTCCCTAACATCATTTTGGGTCCAATGGAGTCTATTGGGTATGTTCGTGCCAAAAAGTTCAACAGATGTTCGGGACGCGAAACAGTGCATTCGGGTGCCGAAACACCCGTTTTGCTTCGATTTTCGGAGGTATCCGAATGCTCCAAAACACTCCCAAACATCATTTAGGGCCTAACCGAGTAGATTGGAAGTGTCCGTAGCGAAAAACCCATTTTGAAGTTCGTTGTTGCGAGGCAGTGCACCCGGGCACCGAAACGGACCCGTTTCGCCCAGTTTTGCATGCAGAAGGTTCCGAAACGCGCCAAATCACTCCCTACCATCGTTTTGGGTCCAATGGAGGCTATTGGGTATGTTCGTGCGAAAAAATTCAACAGAAGTTCGAGCCCCGAAAAAGTGCATTTGGGTGCCGAAACACCCGTTTTGCTTCGATTTTCGTGCAGTAGGTAACCGAATGCTCCAAAACACTCCTAAACATCATTTAGGGCCTAACGGAGTAGATTGGAAGTGTCCGTATCGAAAAACCCATTTTGAAGTTCGTTGTTGCGAGGCAGTGCACCCGGGCACCGAAACGGACCCGTTTCGCTCCGTTTTGCATGCAGAAGGTACCGAAACGCGCCAAATCACTCCGTAACATCGTTTTGGGTCCAATGGAGGCTATTGGGTATGTTCGTGCCAAAAAGTTCAACAGATGTTCGGGACGCGAAACAGTGCATTCGGGTGCCGAAACACCCGTTTTGCTTCG
>JACEFO010001414.1:0-43318 GCA_015342445.1 Digitaria exilis
GAGACTTCTTGAGTGAGTGAAAGGCATCAAGGCCTTCTTGGTTGAAGTCAAATTCCACCTCTTTTTGAAGAAGTTGACTCAACGGCTTTGTGATCTTTGAGAAGTCCCGTATAAACCTTTATAAAATCCGGTGTGGCCAAGAAAGCTTCTTACGGACTTGATATTGGTGGGAGGCGGCAATTTTTTAACAGTCTCAATCTTCACTTTGTCCACCTCTATGCCTCTCTCGGAGATGATGTGCCCTAGAACAATTCCTTGCCTCACCCTGAAGTGACATTTCAGCACTAGATCAACCTCTTCACACCTTGCAAGAACCTTCTCTAAGTTAGCCAAACAATCGTCAAAGCTTGTACCATGCATCGAGATGTCATCCATAAACAACTCCATGTTTTTTTGAATGAAATCCGAGAATATGGACACCATACACCTTTGAAAAGATGCGGGTGCATTGCATAACCAGAATGGCATCCTCCGGTATGCAAAAGTTCCATAGGGGCAAGTGAAGGTTGTTTTGTGTTGATCATCTGGGTGAATAGATATTTGAAAGAACCCCAAATATCCATCAAGGTAACAAAAATGTGAATGTTTTGCTAACCTCTCAAGCATCTCATCAATGAATAGCAATGGGAAGTGGTCCTTCTTTGTTGCCTTGTTCAACTTCCTATAGTCGATGCACATCCTCCATCCCGTGATGGTTCTTTGAGGGATCAATTGATCTTTGTCATTCTTCACAACCGTGAGTCCTCCTTTCTTTGGCACGCAATGCAGGGGGCTGACCCATTCACTAGGTGGCATGGGGTGAATAACTCCAGTGTCCAACAACTTAATCACCTCTTTCTTCACCGCATCACGCATAACATGCATCAACCTCCTTTGATGCTGCACTATGGGCTTGTGTTGCTCTTCAAGTTGGATCTGGTGAGTGCAAAATGCTGGACTAGTCCCTTTCAAGTTATTGATGGAGTAGTCTATTGCCTTCTTGTGCCCTCTTAATAATTTCAGCAACTTATCAATCTCCTCAGGCTTCAAATCATCGCTAACAATCACTAGGAAGGTCTTGTTTTCTCCCAAGAATTCATGTTTCAATCCCCTTGGCAATGACTTCAAATCAACGTCGGGTATTCCCTTCTCTTGATGATGGAAATCTCCTATGTGTTCAATCTTCTCCCTATTCAAAGTTCCAAGGTGTGCTTCCAAACTTTTGGATGCATTCGCTAGCTCTTGATCATAGTGTCCTTGCATAATCATCCTCCAAAGCTCGTTGGAGGGGTCCCTAAAAGAGTCAACAAAACAACTGTTCTCTACCTCTTTGTTATCAAGAGGTACAGGTGAAGCATCACAATGTTCCAGGCGAAAATTAAATTTCTGTCTTATCCTATCTATCTCAAGTGTTATAACCCTCCTCCCCTCATAAAAAATTGCATTAACTAGTTTTAGTAAGGGTTTGCCAAGAATAACATCATCATGATCGTCCTCACAAGAATCAAGCATGACGAAGTCCGTTGGGTAGTTTTATTCATTATAGTGACACCTATATTTTTAATGACTCCTAAAGGCATAGTATTTCCACCATCCCCCATGATCAATTTAAGGTTTGCAGGAGCAAGAATAATTTTTTCAGCAAAGAGTTCATCATAAATCTTAGACATCATCACACTAACATGAGCACCAACATCACATAAAGCTCCATGAATAATTTTACCATCAATCATGCAACTTAAATGTGGGTTAGACAAGACCATACCTTCGTTGTGGTTGCTTCCTATAGCATAGACTTTAGCTATGTGAGCAAAGGGTGGTGACTCGAGCCTCACGCCCAAGATTCTTCTTGCTTCCTCGACGTGATAAACGTCAATCTTTTCTTCTTCTTCAAAGAGCTTCTGAATTATTTCTCCAGCCGATTCGTTGTCTAATACATACCCTGTGTGTGGATTTGAGGGGAAGTCCGACTCTATCGCTCTTTCCGACATTGCTTGGCTTGGGAAAGGTTATCTTTTGTCGAACAAATCTCCAAAATCAATCGATATGCAATCCATTTGCTCAAACTCCCTAAATGACCTTGAGCTTTCTAAGCTTCTTCTTTCTTCTCCCGAGTTCTCCTCGGTTGAATCCTTAACCAATGCATCTTCATCTTGTGTTGTTCTCAAATCTTTTTTATGCTTCAATTGCTCTTCATCCGGCTTTGTTGTATCTTTTTCAGAAATTTCAGCAAGCTTCGTCGGTCGGGATTCTGTGGACGGCTCGCCGAATCTCGTGTTTCCCAATCTCAACGCATCGCTGCACCCTTGTTAATTTTTGTAGGAGTTGATCGGCTTTCGTAAGCGTTTTCTCCATGAGATCTCCTCTTGCGCACATTTGAACGTATTTCGCGCAGTCAGAGGTTAGGGAAAAATAAAAGGTTTGCAAGAGGAAATCACCGAAAAGTCCTAGTTTCGGTCCTTGCTCAATCAAGTCTTTGAACCTATCCCAAGCTTAGTCTATTCCATCGTCTTCTCTTTGCACAAAATTGATCACTTGCTTCCGGATGTGGTGAACCTTGCTTAGTGGGGAAAAAACTCTCACAAGACTTCATCATGAACTCATCCTAATTTCCTCTCACCTCGAAAGATGCAAGCTCATGCCATATTCTTTCCTTCTCTAAAAGTGAATATGGGAAGAGATTCCACCAGAACCAACTAAGCGGACTCCATCTTGTTGCACCGTGTTGCATAGCATAGTAAACCACTTGATGTGCCTATATGGGTTCTCCACCTCTTCTACTCAAAATGGATTTGCGCCTGCCATCTTCAAATTTGAGACTTGATCTCATACTTAGTGGCTTGGGGTGGCAAATCCGACTCTTGCATGTGCAGGTCATCCACCCTTGGACTCGCATAATCCCTCAGTGATTTCTCCTCCACGGTGTGAACAAGGAGAGCCATCTAGTCAATCAAAGACAAAACAAAAAGAAAAAGAGAAAAATTCTAGAAAAAGATTAGGGGTTAAAACTAACAAAATTAATACAAAGATAAACGTAGCAAAACTATCTTGTTCCCCGGCAATGGCGCCAGAAAAGCTTGTTGACGGCGCTTAGCCGTGTCAACTATGAACCGCAAGCACACGGGTTGGTTGTAGCTTTTCCCTTAGAGAATTCCTCAAGGTTATCAATCCATGGAAAAAGAAGGTTGCTACGCCTATCTAAGCACTAATTACTTTGATCTAGAAGTCTTTTTAGTGATGTCTATGAATGAAAACTAAACCTAACCCAATTTGAATTAAAGAGGAATTAACAGAAATCAATGCTTTTGTAAAGAGTAAAATATGGAGAGCATTTTCCCATAGGGTTTTAGGATCATTAAGTTATGCATCCGCCGAATTAAAGCGCCAATCTAATCTATCAAGTTCCATAAGCCAATGCCTTTTCCTTCCCCACTCGTCACACAACACTAGGGGTAGTTAATCATCAAGCAAAGAGAACCAATGTGCAAGATAGATAGATATCAAAAGTATGTCTATGATTACAAACAAAGGTCACCTTATAACCCCATGAACACACGTAGGCTTTCACCCCATAAAACTAGTCGTGGCGACGGAGCTCATGGTGTAGAAGTCAACGGAGAAGGATTAGTTGTCCTTCATATTGCTCTTGAGTTATCCTTCAACACAGGTGTCCGATCTCTTATGGGGGCTCCCCCCTAATGATAGTGGCTTCTCCCCTTTTCTAGACCTCTCTGGCCGAAGGTTTCAATAAGGCGACGGCTAGAGTTGTCGAGGTCGAAACATTCATGAAAGGGGGCCACCACTAGGCCCTGGAATGGGCCATGCCGACCGGCCTGGTGGGCTTTAGGTCATTTCGCCTAGGGCTCCTTTGGCCTGGCTTGGTTCGTCTTTCTTGTGCTAACTCTTCTCTTCGATTCTTAGCCATGTCCTATTGTGACTTTGTGCCAAAACTCCTCCGAAAATGCCTTATTTCCAGCAAAACAACAATATGCTCCAAAATACACAATAAAAAATGGGGGTATTTCAGGTGTCTAGTGACGGGTTAGTACATGAACATTCCTGAAAATAGCGCTAAAACACCACTAAAAGTGCGTAGCTAAGGAGCACCAACAGATTCTGTTATGTAACTGACTTGCCATGGGTACAGACCTCCCCACCCAATAAATATGAAGGGCCAAGGCCGATTGAGTGTCACCCATTCCAATTGAAACACATATTTACCTTTTTATCCCTAAACCATAATCTTTTTCAACCTCTCTTCCTATCCATCGTGTTATAGGCTTGCTGGTCGACCTAGCGCGCGTCCGGTGACATCCATGCCTTGACGGGGTCCCCCCCGAGCGTGAGAATCGATGGACTTTGCTAGTTTGCTCATAGTCGTTCTTCATTATGTTAGTGCGTTGGCTACCTCTTTGATGGTTTGCTTGTAAACCTAGCAGTCCTCCATTGAATGATTGATCTCACGATGTCTCTGCTATAGACGTCTTACTCCTTGTATGAGTGGTCTAGCTCCCTGTAACAGATGGTCTGACTCTTGTACAGGCGGTCTAACCTCCTGTTGCCCCATAGCAATTTGATCCATTAGCGATCCGCACGATCTAGCTCTCTCATGTGTTGAACATAAAAAACATCAACACATTTTGGTGACTCGGTTGGGGAAGAAATATCAGGCTGCTCAAACCGTTCTATCAAACCCTAGCCGAACCCCTCAGTGAACTATTATTTTGATTCACCATTGATTGCATCTGGTCTTTTAAGACCATTGCATATGTTATTGTGTGCATCAGGTTGTTCAAATTGTTTCATTCTTCTTTGTTATATCATATTGAAGATTAATAGAGAAGTAAAGTATTGGTTCTTGGCTGTCCTTAGCCTAACAGATAAATCCACAAGCGTACAAATGTCGATGTAGCGTTCACCTAAGAGTATTCAAGCTATTGAATCCACGAGGAACGATAAGTGTACTAGAAGAAACTCTTATCCAGGGGATATGATGGGAGTGAAGAAGTCTAGATAAAATATAGGCAGAGGTAATCTAGTGTCGTCTTGCTAACTCGTATCAAGAATACTTGACTACTCTAGTTGCTTCGGCAGCTAGAATGGGAGGACCCAGAGTGGGATAAGAAGGGGGTCCTCTAGTCTCAGCAAGCTAGTATTATGAAAACACCTGAATGGGGTGGACTACAAAGGACGGATAGAGTTGTCACCACCTGCCGCCTACCACAACGGTACTGTGGGGTGGAACACAACAAGGTAGCTATTAAGCACATGCACCACGCCTAAGCTATCAGCTACTTACCTCCATCTAACGTGAAAGGCTTATGAGGAAACCCCAAATGAGTAGTACACTGCTCATGCAGAAAAGGATCCCACAACTAAAGAGAGAAAGTATTCAAGTACTAGTAAAGTAAAGTAAAGTAAAGGGGAGAAAGCAATACTGACAAAAGAAATGAAACTTACTCAAATTGAAGCTTCATTCCTTGGAAGTACAAAGTTGGAGAGGGGCCAGCACTCCGCTCCTCTCTGGGCTCTCACCTCACCACTCTTCTATTTTCTATGATATATGGGCTATGCTACGCTTCTCTTGGACTTGCTCCAATTCACCATCCTTTCTCTTGGGGGTGGAGGCTACCTTTTATAGCTTCCAAGGTTGCTAGCTTGCATCTAGAGTAAGCCAAGCACCGGAGTGACATGCATGCAAAAGGGCGAGGCGGTTGGCCACAAAGTGCGGCCAACTGACCTAAAGATCTAGCCAGCCATCTGATCCACCGACCTTGAATCAAAGCGCCTGGATTCATTCTTGCAATGTTGCGTGGAGTAACCGCCATGCTGCTTTTGCTCGACTGGCCAACAATTCAGGCCGGCCGGCCTAGGACTTTGTCTCCAGGCTTTGGATCAAGCGCCATTGTGTGATGGACGGTGTCACATAGCTCTTCCAAGGTGGTTCTCGGTTGGTTGGCCGTTATCCATGTCATAGGTGGGCCCTTTAATCCATGTGACAAGCTCATCCATCCCTCCATTTTCATCCAATGGTTGCATTGATCTTCTTTGTGCTTCTTTGCATGCCGGTGCGAGTTCAACCATGCACAATTTGTGCAACCTCGAGTAGCCACTTTGGGAGGCCATTGGAGGCACATACAAGAGCTTTTGGCCTTAGCTTCACTTTAGGCTTGTCTCCCAAGTGTTTAAGGGTCCATTGGTGAGTCCCCAAGGCCATTACGCAACGGCAAAGTCTTACGGAAAGATTCCCAGCCGGCTGGCTACTGGCAGCCACTATATGCCACTATTGCCAACCGGCTGGCTATTTAAACTAATGAGTTCCATGAGTTTTTTGTCCAGACATGGTTTGCAGGAACTATATGTAATATGGTGCGTAAGTTGAGGCCATACAAAGGAAGATTCATTCTGGATATGTCGACAAAAGTGACACTTGGACATGGTGCAAAAGTTGCCTGAATCACATATTTGACAGCATGCTGAAGGGCTCTCCGTGATGATCGAAATGGACATTTTGTAACACCCTAAAAATGCCCTATTTAAAATTTAGTAAATAATTGACTCTTTTATTTGAGTGCTCATAAATAATGTAGGGAAAATAAAAATTTTGAATAATTAAAAGCAAATATAGGGTATAGAAACATTATTGTTGCATTCATGCTGGTGCATTTAATTTTGATTGTTGAATTCAAATTTGAATTTGAATTTGAATTCAATTGAGTGTTTGAACAAAAGAAAAACCTTTTCTTTTTCTCCCTCTTTTCTTTCTTCCTTTTCAGCCCAGTCGGCCCACTCTTCCCCTTTCTTTTTTTTCCCGCAGCCCAGCCAACCTCCCTGCGCGGCCCATCTTCTCTTTCTCCCTTTCCCCGCGGCCCAGCTACCATGCGCCAGCCCACTGCGCAGCTCCGGCCCAGCAGCAGCCCAGCGCGCGCCTCCTCTCTCTCCCTGCCGCTGACACCCCGGGCCCGCTTGTCATCTTCTCCTTCTTCCTCTAGCCGTGGGCGAGCCAAACTCCTCCGCGCCGCCGCGCCGTCGTGTCGCGCCCGGATTCCCCGGCTTGGAGCGCACGCCAAGGTTCCTTTAGCCCCTATAAATAGCGCCGCCAACCCCCTCGAGCCGCAGCCTGAACCCTAGCCCTAGCCACCTCCAAGCTCGCGCCGCCGCCGAACCCTAGCGACGCCGAGCCACCGTTCCGCCGCCGCTTTGCCGCCAACGTCGAGTCGTGGAGCTTCGGGGTAAGCCGAGGAACACGCCGAGCCCAAAACCCCCCTCTCTCTCTCTCTCGCCTTCCCACGTTCGCACGACCTCGCCGGAGGCACTGAACCGCCGCCGCTCGTCGCGAGCCGTCTCCGCCGCGCGTAGCTCGCTTCCAACCCCCAAAACCGAACCCACGTCGTCTCCTCTACCTCTAGGACCAAACGCGTCGAGAAACCGAGCCCCGTAGCCCCCAACCGAGCCAACTCCGGCGAGGGCGCCGCCGCGCGCCGCCGCGAGCCGTCGTTCCCGGCGAGCCGAGCGTTAGATCTGATCTGAGCCGTTAGATTCGAAACCGACGGTCCAGATCTAAACCGGGTCCGGTTCACCGTGAACCCGTGAACCGCGGTTCATGGCCGGTCCACGGTCCGGTCCACGGTGACGTCAGCCGACGTCAGCTTCCAGCCGCCGCCGTGCCTGTTTTGCAAAAGAGCCCCTGCAGTTTTCAGAAATCAACCCGCGGTCCAGCGCAGTTCAAAAGTATTTACAACTAAGTCCTTTTTCTTTCGGTTTAGCCCCTGCTCTTTTGAAAAATAGCGCCCGCCATCCTGAAAGTCGTTTTTACGCCGCAGCCCTCGAGTTTTTATACAAAATTATATTTTAGGTCCCTGGTTTCTTTCAAAAACACCCCTGGAAGCTTAAAACCTTTACCAGCAAGCCCCTAGAGCCCGTTTTAAGCGTAGTTTCTCCGTTTTAACTCTGATTTGAGTGTTTTTCGCGCTCACGTGTTCGTAGTGAAGCGTAGAGTAACTCTAAACCCTTCTTTTCATCTTTTGTTTATGTTTGGTGTACTATTCTAATTAAATATCTTGTTTGCATGTATGTGTGGATGCTTGTGTGGTGATCGATGTGAGTAGTTGCCGAGCCGTTCGAGTTCGCCGACGATCCCGTTCCCGAAGAGCAGTTGCAGCAGCAGTTCACTGAGGAAGGCAAGTATAACACGGACCATCCTTGTTACCTATACACCGATTAATCACATAAATCATATGCATGTGTCTAATACTGTTAGCCACTAAGGATGTTCCTAGTCTTTACCTTATTCCTTGTTTACCCGGGGTTTTATGCATTATGGTTAGACTATGCTACGCGCTGCAACCAACGTTTATTTTTATGTTAATATTGAACTAATGGTTCACTTCAATGATGATTAAAAGATGCTTTTTAGCAACATGGTTCGGGGAACTAGAGCATGTGCTGTGTGCTTTCTTCTAGTGTCTCTGTAAGGTTTGATCTAGGGAATTAGAGCATGTGCTTTGTGCTTTGTTCTAATGTCTCTCCGTAAGGTCCGGTTCTTAAAGCGACAACCCAGGAACCTGTTCACCGCCGTTGGAACTATAATGGCTCTGGTCTTGGATAATTAACTTGTACGTCTCTAGCTCGCCAGTGGTTACCGAAAGGCGTATGTGGGGAACATTCGTGAGAGTATAGTTTGATCCATCGAGGACGGTTTTATCCGTTGGCTATGCCCCGTTAGGCAAAGTCCCGTGATGTAAGCGCCCGATGTACGACAGCTTCACACGTTGCGATGATTGCGCTCTCGCTCTGGATGCCATTGACCCCCTCACGTTGCGCCCTGAGCGTACGTCAATCTCGATGCCTCGGGTTATGCTGCCTATGTTGAACAAAAACGGCTACTGTGCTTGTTAGGGTGTTTTGTGAAAGTCCTCGTAACATAAGTTCTTTTGGATTTATGTGACCAGCGGGTAAAGGGCGAAACCTCTGCAGAGTGTTGATCTATCATGATAGCCGTGCTCACGGACACGAGCGGCCTGGATCCTTTTTTATTAGAAGATGATATTAGTGGTTGATATTGGTTTGTTCTATAATCACTTATACCTTATTAATGGGTTTATACTTGGGTTCTACTCATTGGTAGTAATTTGGATGATAATAAAATGAAACAACTAAAAGTGCTACTGCAGTTTAACCGTGTCCAGCCTTTTGTCCTTGCATAACCCGTGTTATACTTGTTAAGTAAGATGGTTTACTTACACTTGCAACTATTCAACAAAATCTCGGATGGGTAACATATGGAGCAGTGAATGATCAGTCGCTTGCTGAGTTTCCGGAGGATCTGCCGTACTTCTAAGCTGTGTTCAACCAGTCGGTGTCCCTGTGGATTTGAGGCTCTACCTAGTTGAAACGTTTAATAATATTAAGACTTCCGCTGTGTTATTTTTTTTAAGACTATGTCTTGTGTTAAACTCTGATATAAACTATTTTATTCGAGCAATGTGTTCTCTGTGATTCAATATTTGTAATCTATATGTGTTCTGTGGACATCCTGGGCACACATATGGAAGCATTCGGATTTCTTAGAAATCTGGGTGTTACAAAGTTGGTATCAGAGCCATGCTGACTGTAGGATCACAACCTAGATAGAACGGTCGATTAGAACTTGCTTAACCCTTGCTCTAAAAATTATTTTATATCCTAGAGTTGAGTTTCTGTTGAAAATGGTGTTCTATTCTACCTCTGTCCTTTGTGAAAATTTTCTAGCCCTCCTCTAGTTTTCACTTCTATAGATGGCTCGACAGAGATAGATAGTCCGCAAGAGCATTGATGGCTACCTTCCACCCCGCATCGATGAGTACCCATTGGTGGCACGCAACCGGGATGCCTACAAGGAGCTTCTTAGGCAGTAGGTCGAAGAAGGGAACCCCGAGAAGCTAGAGACCGAGTCCGTGGAGTTAGAGCAACGACAAGAGAAGAATGAGGAGCTGCAGCACTAGTTGGAAGGACCTGCGCCACGCAGCCCAGAGTTCGATGCACAATCGCCACCACACATAAGGACTAGATACAACACCCTAGCTTACCGCACCACCATCGACCCCTAGAGCCTCCCATAAATTTGTAATAGAGATCAAGTAGCACACGTTTTTGAGTCAAAACTGGTCTAATAGTGTTGAGTCTTGTGTGAACCGTGTCTTTGAATGCTTGAATGAATTGTCATTATGCTTATGTGTGATTTGGATCTTTGTAATGTTTGTGATGAGCGTGGATCAAAGTCTGCAATCATCTAGTATTGGACTAAGGTATAAGGTATTCAATGGGTAGATAGTTGGGTTCCTAACCTCTCCTTTGCACATCATCTACTATCTTTCCTATCACCTGAGTACCTTATCTTGTCAATGGATTGCTTCTGTTCTTGACACTGGCTCAGACATGACTGTGATTGTGAATGTTGGGATTTTGATTTATGACAGATGGTTGGGACAAGGGGATCGACGGGTGGTGGCAATCAGAACCAGAACCAGAACCAGAACCAGCCGCCCACCATGGAGGATCTAGTCCGCTTGCAGACACAGACGATGCAACAGTTGACCCAGGCTATAGCTTTGATGCAGCAGAACCTGCAGAATCCACCTGTTCAGCCACCTCCCCAGCCCATCCGGGACAAGAGGGGAGAGTTCTTGAAGGGGCGCCCGCCAAAGTTCTCCCGCGCCAAGGACCCGATGGAAGCAGAAGACTGGATCAAGGCAGTGGAGAGACAGCTCGATATTGCTCAGTGTGATGACAGGGAGAAGGTGCTCTACGCCTCTGGACAGTTTGAAGGAGCCGCTCTCGACTGGTGGGTGGCATACCAATATGCGCAACCCGATCGCAACCAGATCACCTGGCAGCGGCTCAGTGACGACTTCCGTGCTCACCATGTGCCTGAGGGACTGACGGTCCTGAAGAAGAAGGAGTTCCTAGCCCTAACGCAGGAAGGAATGAGTGTCACTGCCTACCGTGACAAGTTCCTCGAGCTGGCCCGCTACGCACCAGATGAGGTGTCGACAGATGAGAAGAGGCAAACTCGCTTCCGGAATGGACTCCAGGATGTTTTGCAGCTGCAGTTGATGTGCATCACCTTCCCAACCTTCGGCGGATTGGTTGATGGTGCCTTGATGGTGGAGCACAAGCGCCGTGAGATTGAGGACAAGAAGAGAAAGTTCATGAACCAGCAATCTGGCAGCAACGTCCGCTCCCGCTACAATCCCCAGCAGGTGAATCAGCAGCGCACTCAGGGACAGTCAAGCCTTCAGAACCGCGGTCAGAACCAGCAACGTCCCCAGTATGCACCACCCCAGCAGCAACAGCAGCGCTACCAGAACGTGCAGCAGAACACTCAGGCTTCACGCACTACCCAGGCTAACACCATTCCTGTCGGCCCAAGGGCGTGCTACCACTATGGGGAACAGGGACATTATGCTAACTCTTGTCCCCGGAGGGTCCAGAACTCCACCGGTCAGAATAACAACCAGAAGACAGGACCACAACCAGCTCAGAATGGAAATCAACAGCAGGCGCAGGGAAACCGTGCCCAGCAGAACTACGCCAGGGGCAAGCTCAACCATGTGGGAGCAGAAATTGCAGAAGTAGCCACAGATGTGGTAGTCGGTACGTTTCCGGTCAACTCACAACCTGCTACAGTTTTGTTTGATTCTGGAGCTTCGCATGCTTTTATATCTGCTGATTTCGTGAAAAAGAACTTGATGCTTATGCGACCTATGGGAAACACCATGCTAGTTAACTCACCGGGGGGAGAACTTCGGGCCACATTACGTTGCCCTAATGTAGCAGTTAACATAAGGGGGGTAGACTTCTTAGCTCACCCTATAGTCCTAAATTCTATCGGGATGGATCTGATTTTGGGAATGAGCTGGCTAGCAAAGTACGATGCCGTCATACAGTGTTCCAAGCGTGCGGTTCAGTTAGTGGCTCCATCAAGAGAGAAGATTGAGTATCAAGCAACCAAAACCACAGAGCCCGGTCAGGTCAATCAGGCTGAAGGCACAGAGTTGAAGGACATTCGAGTGGTGAACGAGTATCCAGATGTGTTCCCAGATGAATTGCCAGGTATGCCTCCGGAACGTGAAGTTGAATTTGTTATTGAACTTATGCCTGACACAGCACCCATAGCTAAAAGACCATATAGAATGGGGGTAAAAGAATTAAAGAAACTTAAAGAAGAATTGAGGGCCTTACTAGCTAAGGGGTATATTCGTCCTAGTTCTTCGCCTTGGGGAGCTCCAGTGTTGTTTGTTGATAAGAAAGACGGGACGCAGAGGATGTGCATAGACTATCGAGCCCTCAATGAGGTCACCATCAAGAATAAGTACCCACTGCCAAGGATCGATGATCTCTTTGATCAATTGAGGGGAGCTTGTGTGTTCTCGAAGATCGATCTCAGATCAGGCTATCATCAGATGAGAATCCGGGTGACAGACATCCCTAAGACAGCTTTCACTACCCGGTACGGTTTGTATGAGTTCATAGTTATGTCCTTTGGATTGACTAATGCACCGGCCTACTTCATGTATTTGATGAACAGCGTGTTCATGGATTATCTTGACAAGTTCGTCGTGGTGTTCATCGATGATATTCTGGTTTTCTCTAAGAATGAGGAAGAGCATGAGGAACATTTGAGGTTAGTGATGCAGAGACTCCGAGAACATCAGTTGTATGCTAAGTTGAGCAAATGTGAATTCTGGCTGAAGGAGGTATCATTTCTGGGCCATGTGTTGTCAAATGGAGGTGTCGCAGTTGATCCGAAGAAGGTCAGGGATTGTTCTCAACTGGATTCCACCGCAGAATGTCAGTGAGATCAGGAGTTTTCTCGGAATGGCAGGCTACTATCGGCGTTTTATTGAGGGATTCTCCAAGATTGCTAAGCCCTTGACATCATTACTAGAAAAGAATGCCAAGTTCGTGTGGACACCGTAGTGCCAAGCTAGCTTCGAGGAGTTGAAGAAAAGGCTGACCACTGCTCCAGTACTGGTACTGCCAGATGTTACTAAGAGCTTCTCAGTGTATTGTGATGCGTCTCGTCAAGGATTGGGATGTGTACTCATGCAGGAGGGCAGAGTTGTGGCATATGCATCCAGACAGTTGAGGAGACATGAGTTGAACTATCCGACACATGATCTGGAATTGGCAGCCGTGGTACACGCGTTGAAGATCTGGAGGCATTATTTGATTGGACACAAGTGCGACATCTATACCGACCACAAGAGCCTTAAGTATGTGTTCACGCAATCCGAGTTGAATATGAGGCAACGTCGTTGGCTTGAGAAGATCAATGACTTTGAACTAGAGATTCACTACCATCCAGGGAAGGCCAACTTGGTGGCCGATGCTTTGAGTAGAAAGAGCCATGCGAATGTGCTATCGGGTCAGAATCTGCCGGAAGAGCTTAGTAGGGAATTTGAACGCTTGAACTTGGGTATGGTAGCCAACATGACTGAGCTAGAAGTGGAGCCAACTCTTGAACAGGAGATCCGAAAAGGTCAATTGGAGGATGAGGAAATCAAGGAATTGATTAAGAAGGTTGGGACAGATAAAGCGCCAGGATTCCGATTGGACGATCAAGGGACAGTGTGGTATGGTAACAGAATAGTGGTGCCTGATCAGCAGCATATCAAGGATGTTATCTTACGGGAAGCGCACGAGTCGGCATATTCCATTCATCCGGGAAGTACCAAGATGTACTTGGACCTCAAGGAAAGATTTTGGTGGTATGGTTTGAAGCGCGATGTTGCAGCACACGTAGCTCTTTGTGACGTATGCCAGAGAGTTAAGGCCGAACATCAGAGACCGGCAGGTTTGCTTCAGCCTATGAAGATACCAGAGTGGAAATGGGAAGAAGTGGGTATGGATTTTATAACAGGATTGCCCCGCACACAGAAAGGTTATGACTCTATATGGTGATAGTGGACCGATTGACGAAGGTGGCTCACTTTATTCCGGTGAAGACTACATATTCCGGTGCCAAATTAGCAGAGTTGTATATGGAGCGGATTGTATGTTTGCATGGGGTACCGAAGAAGATAGTGTCAGACCGAGGCAGTCAGTTTACATCGCACTTTTGGCGCAAGTTACATGAGTCCATGGATACTAAGCTTCACTTCAGTTCGGCTTACCATCCGCAGACAGACGGTCAGACCGAGAGGACGAATCAGATACTGGAGGATATGTTGAGGGCATGTGCATTACAGTATGGGAGTAGTTGGGAGAAGAGTTTGTGTTATGCAGAGTTCTCGTACAACAATAGCTACCAAAAAGTCTCAAGATGTCACCATTTGAGGCGTTGTATGGAAGGAAGTGCAGGACACCGTTGTTTTGGAATCAGACCGGAGAAGGTAAAGTATTTGGACCTGAAGTCTTGAAGCAGGCAGAAGATCAAGTGCAGGTTATTAGGCAGAATTTGAGAACAACTCAGTCACGGCAGAAAAGTTATGCAGATGTAAGGCGTCGAGATCTCAGCTTCGAAATTGGCGACTTCGTCTATCTTAAGGTGTCACCAATGAGGGGTGTGAAGAGATTCAATGTTAAAGGCAAGTTAGCACCTCGCTACATTGGACCATTCAAGATATTGGAACGGAGAGGTGAAGTGGCTTATCAGTTAGAGTTACTAGAGAAACTGGCAGGAGTGCATGATGTGTTCCATGTGTCCCAGCTGAAGAAGTGTTTACGGGTGCCAGAGGAACAGATTCCGTTGGAGGAGTTAAATGTGCAGGAGGACCTTACTTATGAGGAGTATCCGGTCAAGATCTTAGAGGAGTCCGAGAGAGTCACCCGGAACAAAGTGATACGTATGTGCAAGGTTCAGTGGAATTGTCATACAGAGGATGAGGCAACTTGGGAACGGGAGGATGATCTCAAGGCAGAATATCCACATCTCTTCCAATCCACGTCCGAATCTCGGGGTCGAGATTCATCTTAAGGGGGGTAGGTTTGTAACACCCTAAAAATGCCCTATTTAAAATTTAGTAAATAATTGGCTCTTTTATTTGAGTGCTCATAAATAATGTAGGGAAAATAAAAATTTTGAATAATTAAAAGCAAATATAGGGTATAGAAACATTATTGTTGCATTCATGCTGGTGCATTTAATTTTGATTGTTGAATTCAAATTTGAATTTGAATTTGAATTCAATTGAGTGTTTGAACAAAAGAAAAACCTTTTCTTTTTCTCCCTCTTTTCTTTCTTCCTTTTCAGCCCAGCCGGCCCACTCTTCCCCTTTCTTTTTTTTCCCGCAGCCCAGCCAACCTCCCTGCGCGGCCCATCTTCTCTTTCTCCCTTTCCCCGCGGCCTAGCTACCATGCGCCAGCCCACTGCGCAGCTCCGGCCCAGCAGCAGCCCAGCGCGCGCCTCCTCTCTCTCCCTGCCGCTGACACCCCGGGCCTGCTTGTCATCTTCTCCTTCTTCCTCTAGCCGTGGGCGAGCCAAACTCCTCCGCGCCGCCGCGCCGTCGTGTCGCGCCCGGATTCCCCGTCTTGGAGCGCACGCCAAGGTTCCTCTAGCCCCTATAAATAGCGCCGCCAACCCCCTCGAGCCGCAGCCTGAACCCTAGCCCTAGCCACCTCCAAGCTCGCGCCGCCGCCGAACCCTAGCAACGCCGAGCCACCGTTCCGCCGCCGCTTTGCCGCCAACGTCGAGTCGTGGAGCTTCGGGGTAAGCCGAGGAACACGCCGAGCCCAAAACCCCTCTCTCTCTCTCGCCTTCCCTTGTTCGCACGACCTCGCCGGAGGCACTGACCCGCCGCCACTCGTCGCGAGCCGTCTCCGCCGCGCGTAGCTCGCTTCCAACCCCCAAAACCGAACCCACGTCGTCTCCTCTACCTCTAGGACCAAACGCGGCGAGAAACCGAGCCCCGTAGCCCCCAACCGAGCCAACTCCGGCGAGGGCGCCGCCGCGCACCGCCGCGAGCCGTCGTTCCCGGCGAGCCGAGCGTTAGATCTGATTTGAGCCGTTAGATTCGAAACCGACGGTCCAGATCTAAACCGGGTCCGGTTCACCGTGAACCCGTGAACCGCGGTTCATGGCCGGTCCACGGTGACGTCAGCCGACGTCAGCTTCCAGCCGCCGCCGTGCCTGTTTTGCAAAAGAGCCCCTGCAGTTTTCAGAAATCAACCCGCGGTCCAGCGCAGTTCAAAAGTATTTACAACTAAGTCCTTTTTCTTTCGGTTTAGCCCCTGCTCTTTTGAAAAATAGCGCCCGCCGTCCTGAAAGTCGTTTTTACGCCGCAGCCTCGAGTTTTTATACGAAATTATGTTTTAGGTCCCTGGTTTCTTTCAAAAACACCCCTGGAAGCTTAAAACCTTTACCAGCAAGCCCCTAGAGCCCGTTTTAAGCGTAGTTTCTCGGTTTTAACTCCGATTTAAGTGTTTTTCGCGCTCACGTGTTCGTAGTGAAGCGTAGAATAACTCTAAACCCTTCTTTTCATCTTTTGTTTATGTTTGGTGTACTGTTCTAATTAAATATCTTGTTTGCATGTATGTGTGGATGCTTGTGTGGTGATCGATGTGAGTAGTTGCCGAGCCGTTCGAGTTCGCCGACGATCCCGTTCCCGAAGAGCAGTTGCAGCAGCAGTTCACTGAGGAAGGCAAGTATAACACGGACTATCCTTGTTACCTATACACCGATTAATCACATAAATCATATGCATGTGTCTAATACTGTTAGCCACTAAGGATGTTCCTAGTCTTTACCTTATTCCTTGTTTACCCGGGGTTTTATGCATTATGGTTAGACTATGCTACGCGCTGCAACCAACGTTTATTTTTATGTTAATATTGAACTAATGGTTCACTTCAATGATGATTAAAAGATGCTTTTTAGCAACATGGTTCGGGGAACTAGAGCATGTGCTGTGTGCTTTGTTCTAGTGTCTCTGTAAGGTTTGATCTAGGGAATTAGAGCATGTGCTTTGTGCTTTGTTCTAATGTCTCTCCGTAAGGTCCGGTTCTTAAAGCGACAACCCAGGAACCTGTTCGCCGCCGTTGGAACTATAATGGCTCTGGTCTTGGATAATTAACTTGTACGTCTCTAGCTCGCCAGTGGTTACTGAAAGGCATATGTGGGGAACATTCGTGAGAGTATAGTTTGATCCATCGAGGACGGTTTTATCCGTTGGCTATGCCCCGTTAGGCAAAGTCCCATGATGTAAGCGCCCGATGTACGGCAGCTTCACACGTTGCGATGATTGCGCTCTCGCTCTGGATGCCATTGACCCCCTCACGTTGTGCCCTGAGCGTACGTCAATCTCGATGCCTCGGGTTATGCTGCCTATGTTGAACCAAAATGGCTACTGTGCTTGTTAGGGTGTTTTGTGAAAGTCCTCGTAACATAAGTTCTTTTGGATTTATGTGACCGGCGGGTAAAGGGCGAAACCTTTGCAGAGTGTTGTCTATCATGATAGCCGTGCTCACGGACACGAGCGGCCTGGATCCTTTTTGATTAGAAGATGATATTAGTGGTTGATATTGGTTTGTTCTATAATCACTTATACCTTATTAATGGGTTTATACTTGGGTTCTACTCATTGGTAGTAATTTGGATGATAATAAAATGAAACAACTAAAAGTGCTACTGCAGTTTAACCGTGTCCAGCCTTTTGTCCTTGCATAACTCGTGTTATACTTGTTAAGTAAGATGGTTTACTTACACTTGCATCTATTCAACAAAATCCCGGATGGGTAACAGATGGAGCAGTGAATGACCAGTCGCTTGCTGAGTTTCCGGAGGATCTGCCGTACTTCTAAGCTGTGTTCAACCAGTCGGTGTCCCTGTGGATTTGAGGCTCTACCTAGTTGAAACGTTTAATAATATTAAGACTTCCGCTGTGTTATTTTTTTTAAGACTATGTCTTGTGTTAAACTCTGATATAAACTATTTTATTCGAGCATTGTGTTCTCTGTGATTCAATATTTGTAATCTATATGTGTTCTGTGGACATCCTGGGCACACATATGGAAGCATTCGGATTTCTTGGAAATCTGGGGGTTACACATTTGGATCACCCAATTTGGAGTTCGGATGGAGAAGTTATGCCACCCGGAAGATCGCCGGCTGGCTGGCCAGCCGGCCTAGCCATGGCCGGCCGGCCAGAGGTTGACCAGCCGGCTGGCCACAGAGGCCGTTTGGGCCAGAGGTTGACCGGCCGGCTGGCCATAGAGGAAGAAGATGATGCTTGTCGAGAATCTGAGGTAGTCACATCGAACCTAGAGGGAGAATCCTTTTCCAACATTCATCAAGCTAAGGAGGATTCACCATCCCATAACATGGAGTTCCAATTCTCGAAGGACGAGTTTGAATTTTCTGGAGATGAGTTCAAAGCTCCTATCTGTCGAAGTTATTCAATATTCCAACAATCAAATCAATGCCTTAATTTGTTCTGTTACCCCGAGGAGAAATCTCTTCTTCCTTACCCAGAACAATGCAAGGACTTCGAGAATCTGAGGTAGTGCTATGGATGACTTTGTCTACCATAATATTGCAGATCTCGTTGTGGTTTGTTGTGCTAACCTTGCAGCTAGATATCATGAATTGAACCGAAGATTGGTTATGGAGGGAGCCACAACAACAAACTAGCTGCAATGCCAATAAAAGCCTCCCAAGGTCAAACTTCTAACCATAAACAAGCACTACCGGGAGGTAACCCATAGTTTTCATTCAATTTTCTTAATTTTCTTTTTTTCTTTCCAATTCCATCAAATAAAAAATAAAAAACTTTAATAATCAATCAATAAAACCGAACATAGCTTCCTTCGTGTATTTTTGTCATTAACCTTTCAGGTTGAGACTCAAACGAATGAAGAGTTGGACTAGCAAACAAAAGGCTACAACCTCAAACACTTGGTTTTCAACACCAAGTGTCGCAAAATCCAAGCGTGGGGGAGGACATAGTTTGGGCAAATCTTAGTCATCAAAGCTGGTTTGCAATTCTCTCTCTCCCCACTTGAGGTTATTCATAATGTTAATATCTTTTGATGAAGCCTCTTGTTCATACCCAAATGATCCGCATCCAACGAGTTAACCTGATCACAACTCTGCATCTCACATGTTGGCAAGCATAAGCTTTATTCCATAACTGGTACTCAATGCTTGTGCGATCATCAGTTTAGGAGGATCTTGGTGCTCCTTAGCTACACCTTTTTAGTGCCATTTAGGTGGAGTTTTTGCGCTAATTCTTATACTAACCCGCCACTTGGCACATGGAATAACCCCGTTTTAGCATATGCACATATTCTTGGAGGATGTTAGTTTATGCAGGTTTTTGAGCTATAAATGAGCACATTCGGATGAAGACCGAGATCATGACCAACCACCAAGGATGTGTACGTGCAAAGGCTTGAAGAACACACTTGGATGACTTCGGGATCGGAGGAAATCCAGCAGGCATATCAAAGATCCAATCATACCCCGAAGCAAATGATGTCAAAAGGGCCACATATGTGAAGGACATAAGTTACCAATTTAGAAAGGAGTTCACATGCGAAAGTAGAGGCCGAGATGGGCCAAAAATGGGCTGGGACGGCCAGCCTAATGGGCCCCTAGCCGGCCGGCCTAGGCCCTATTTGCACCGCCTCTGCTTCCCCTTCGTGGTAGGGTTCCCTCAGACTATTTAAAGCCTATGTTTTATTCAAATTGGACACCAATTCCCACTAGGGAGCCGCCGCATCGACGAAACACACAGCAGGGGAAGCCGACGGCCGTGGCAAGATTGGAGAATGGCGAAGTTCTTCGCCGAGGACTTCTACACCATGAATTCCGTCGCCATGACTAGCTTTATGGGGTGAAAGCCTACGTTTGTCCATGGGGTTGTAAGGTGAACTCGGTTTGTAATCGTTGACATTTTTATGATATCAATCTACCTTGTACATAGACCATTCTCTTTGCTTGATGATTGACTACCCCTAGTGCTGTGTGACGAGCGTGGGAGGGAAAGGTATCATCTTACGGAACTTGATAGATTAGATTGATGCTTTAATTCGATGGTTGCATTACCTAGTGATCCTAAAACCCTATAGGCAAATGCTCTCCATATCTTATTCTCTACAAAGCATTTATTTACTTTAATTCCTCTTTAATTCATATTAGGTTAGGTCTAGTTTTCATCCATAAACTTCGCTTGAAACACTTCTGGATCAACGTAGTTAGTGCTTAGATAGGCATAGCCATCTTCTTGTTCCACGGATTCATAACCTTGGGGAATTCTCTAAGGGAAAAGCTACAACTGACCCGTGCACTTGCGGTCCATATTTGACGTTGCTAAGCGCTGTCAACAATATTCAAGGCAAGTGCCAATCCCACCGACACGAGGAGGAGATCAGGAGCGTCCATGAGAAGGTCGGTCAGAAATGGCCGACATCCCAGGCCGGCCGGCCTGGGCTAGGCCAGCTGGATGGCTGTGTGGGAGTTACGCGACCAGACTTCGTGTGCCCGTCACTCCACCTATTGGCGTCAGTACTACGCTGGTTATACCGATCTTGGAAGCTATAAAAGGCAACCTCCGCCCCAAGAGAATGCCGGTGAATTGGAGCAAGTCCAAGAGAAGTGTAGTGTTGTCCATATATCATAGAAAATAGGACAGTGGTGAGGTTAGAGTCAAGCCGGAGTGTCGGCCCCTCTCAAACTTTTTACCTCCAGGGAATATGAAGCTTCAGTTCGAGTAACTTCATCTTCTTTTGTTGGTATTGCTTTCTCCCCTTTACTTTACTAGTACTTGAATACTTGCTATCTTTAGTTGTGGGATCCCTTGTCTGCGTGAGTACTGCACTACTCATTTGGGGTTTCCTCACAAGTCTTTCGCGTTAGGTGGAGGTCAGTAGCTGATAGCTTAGGCATCGTGCATGTGCTTGATAGCTACCTTGGGTTGTGTTCCACCCCACGGTACTGTTGTTGAAGGCGGCAGATAGTGAAAGCCCTGTTCGTCTTTCGTAGTCCATCACGTTCGGGTGTTTTCATAACAGTAGCTTGCTGAGCCTAGGGGACCCCCTTCTCATCCTACTCTGGGTCCTCCCATTCTAGCCGTTGAAGCAACCAGAGTAGTCAAGTATTCTTGATAGGATTTAGCAAGACGACATTAGATTACCTCTACCTATATCTTATCTAGACTTCTTCACTCCCATCATATCCCTGGAAAACTAGAGTTTCTTCTAATACACTCATGGTTTCTCGTGGATTCGATACCTTGGAATACTCCTAGGTGAAGGCTACATTGGCATCCGTACGCTTGTGGATTTATCTATTAGGCTAAGGATCGCCAACACTGACCCTATTCTAGATGGCCAGCTTTGGCCAGGCCAGCCAGCTAGAGAGCCAGGCTGCGCCGGTGATCTTCCGAGTGGCATAACTTTTCCGTCTGGACTCCAAATTGGTTGATCCAAGTGTCCATTTCGATCATCTCAGAGAGCACATCAATATGGCGCTGTCAAATATGTGATTTGTGTAATTTTCGTACCATGTCCAAGTGTCACTTTTGTCGACATGTCCAAAGTGAACCTTCATTTGTATGGCCTTACCTTATGCTTCACCAATAATGATATTATATTACCTATTGTTCCTGCAAAATATGTTGTGACGCAAAACTCGTGGAACTCATTAGTTTAAATAAAATATTATGTTTGCATCACTCATGTTCAATCGTTATTTGCAAAAGTTGGGGGGCAAAAGTGGCATATAGTGGCCTCCAACACACCCCCACGCTTAGATCTTTGCTTGTCCTGAGCAAAGGGTAGGATCAAGAATACCGGCCGATGAAGAACTAAGGTGGACTTTGATGCACAACTTCTCAAGGTAATGGCTAGCATAAACATTATTCCAAAACATTTCTCATACCTGAGGGTTTGAAGTGGCTATGGATGACTGCCTTCAGCGGTTGAAAAGTAGAACAACTTGAATGAAGATATTACTTCCCTCTTGATCAACAACACTTGGAGCTTTTGATATTTTTCTTCAAAATAAAGATTGTAGCTCAATTGATCTCCAGATGGCACTCTCAAGTCATTCATGTGGTATCTTTTTCCTCACCAAGGTCATTGACCAGCCTCTGCCTAAAATATATAGGCTTATGTGGAGCTCGGGTAGGGGGCAATGCAAGCTCTCCTATGTTGTGTACGCTGCTAAGCCAAAAACTGGTCCTAGTGAAAGTCGTGACACTTTCCGATCATTGATAAATGGATAATCAAAGATGGGGGAGAAAATGGACCCAACAATACACAATGGAATGTAATGAACAAACCATATATTGTGCTTTTGAAAGAATATGGCCTTGAGCGGTACTCCTTATTCTGTAGGGACCCCCCTTTGGAATTTGGAGACATGAAGCCATTGAGCTCGCTATTTTTTTTTTCTCTTTCTTTGCACTTGAGTAGGCAAGTTTTTTTTTGCTTGATAGCTCCATGACTTCTTTCAGATTTTGGGGGAGCTTTGCAGGACATGACTTGGAGTGTTTATTTTGAAAGATCATATTTGTGGATAGGATATGGTCAAGGGTATATGAATGCGAAAATTTTGGTTTGGTTTGATGGTGGAATGTCTGGTGAAAGTGGATGCAAGAATGCATTTTGGAATCTGCATAACCGGACATGGAAAGGCTAGCAATAAAGGCTAAATGCAATGGAAGAAATGACCGGTATTGAAATGTCACTGTTCCATAAGAGCACAAAGTTTGACGAAACTCAACACAACTATATAGGTGGCGTATGTATAGGTTTGATCATATGAAAATTTGGCTCTCGTAGGAGATTTGAACCACTGAGGGCTAAGGGTTTTGATTTTGGTTTTTTCAAAAATAAAACTATCCAAGCAGGAATTATTAAAGGGGAAAGAAATACTTCTATCTTATTATCTCACACTCATCAACTACTTAGGAAAGATCGTCCTAAATTGATGATCCCACAAGCATTGAGTACTAGTTAAGGAATAAAGCTTATGCTTGCCAACATGTGAGAGGTAGAGTTGTGATCAAGTTAACTTGTTGCATGCGGATCATTTGGGTATGAACAAGAGGCTTAATCAAAAGATATGATCATTATGAAATAACCTCAAGTGGAGAGAGAGAAGTGGAAACCAGCATTGTTGACTTGACTAAGATTTACCCAAACTATGTCCTCCCCCACGCTTGGATTTTGCGACATTTGGTGTTGAAAACCAAGCGTCTGAGGTTGTAGCCTTTTGTCTGCTAGTCCAACTCTTCATTCATTTGAGTCTCAACCTGAAAGGTTAGTGATAAAAAAAATACACGAAGGAAACTAGTCCTAGAATTATGTCATGAAGCTATGTTTGGTTTTTATTCATTTATCATTATTTTTTTTATTTGATGGAGTTGCAAAGAAAGAAAGAAAATTAAGAAAACTGAATGAAAATTACGGGTTACCTCCTGGCAGTGCTTGTTTATGGTCAGAAGCTAGACCTTGGGAGGCTTTTCTTGGCATTGCAGCTAGTTTGGTGTTGTGGCTCCCTCCATCACCAATCTTCGGTAAGGTTAGCACAACAAACCACAACGAGATTTGCAATATTTATGGTAGACAAAGTCATCCATAGCCACAGTTTTGAAATTGTCTTGATAGGGCATGGGGTGGTGGGAGTCATCATGTGTGCTAAAGGTGGGAGAAGACATAGTATCCATGGAGAAGCATGGATCTTGTGATTTTTCAAAGATGAATTCTCCATATTCTACATTGCTTTCCAAATCCAACATGGAGTTTTCTAGCTCAGGAATATCTATAGAGCAAACATTTTCAAAATTGAGCCTATAGTATTCTTGAGGAGTATCTATGTCTTCAACATAGAAGTCCTTGGACTGTTCTGGGTCAAGAAGAAGATATTTCTCCTCGGGGTCACAAAACAGATTAAGATATTGATTTGATTCTTGGAGTATTGAAGAACTTCGAGAGATAGGAGCTTTGAACTCGTCTCCAGAAAATTCAAACTCGTCCTCCAAGAATTGAAACTCCATGTTATGGGATGGTGAATCCTCCTTAGCTTGCTCAGTGTTGGACAAGGATTCTCCCTCTAGGTTGGAAGACACTACCTCAGATTCTTGATAATCATCATCTTCTTCCTCTGGTAATGATGGGACATTACCGTTCACTATGGATTCATCATCGTCGAACACGAATTAGTAGAGAAATCGATGATGTTCATTGGAGGGCTTAGGATCTGAGGTGGGAAATTCTGGTTTGTCAATCTTTCGTGGGAAAGGTGATGGGGTTAGAACAACAGTTTTCACTCTATCAACAGGCTCTTGAGATTCTTTAGGCAGATCTTTGTATACTTCGGTGTGTGCGGTATTCTTAAGAGTCCAATCAAGGATAGCTCTCCCCTCACCTATGGTTGTGGGGAAGAAGGAACCCCAGAAGCCACATCTAAGTGGAATGCACTCTCCTTTCGAAGGCCACCAGCAAAGTTTTGTAATTGTGTGGCCTCAGGTATACCCAAGTCTGTCCCTGAAGATAGTAGCTCGGTGTAACGAGCCCAGGCTGCTCCAAAAGATTCACCCTCTCATTTCTTGAAATAGAGGGATTATTTACGAAGGGCAATAACGCTTGGTATGGGGAAAAATCTAAGACAGATCTTATCTTTCAGGGTATTCCGATCACCTTCTATGGTTCCTACGGTCATATAATACCATTCTTTGGCAACATCAGTAAAAGAGAATGGGATATGACGGGAGTGAAGAAGTCTAGATAAGATATAGGTATTGGTAATCTAGTGTTATCTTACTAACTCCTATCAAGAATACTTGACTACTCTAGTTGCTTCGACGGCTACAACGGGAGGACCCAGAGTGGGATGAGAAGGGGGTCCTTCAGGCTCAGCAAGCTACTATTATGAAGACACCCGAATGTGGTGGACTACAATGGACAAACAGAGCTACCACCACCTGCCGCCTACCACAACGGTACTGTGGGGTGAAACACAACCAAAGGTAGCTATCAAGCACATGCACCACGCCTAAGCTATCAGCTACTGACCTCCACCTAACGCGAAAGGCTTATGAGGAAACCCCTAATGAGTAGTACAATGCTCATGCAGACAACCTTCATTCTTCGGGGGTGCAAAGTTGGAGAGGGGCCGACACTCCAACTCCTCTCCAAACTCTCACCTCACCACTCTCCTATTTTCTATGATATATGGGCTATGCTATGCTTCTCTTGGACTTGATCCAATTCACCGTGCTTTCTCTTGGGGGTGGAGGCTGCCTTTGATAGCGTCCAAGGTTGTTAGCTTGTGTCCAGAGTAAGCCAAACACTGGAGTGACATGCACGCAAAAGGTCGCGGCGGTTGGCCAGAAATTTTGGTCGGCCGGTCTAAACGGAGCTGGCTGGCCATCCGATCCACCAACCTTGCATCGAAGTGCCTAGATTCTTTCTTGCAACATTGCATGGAGTAACCGCCGAGTTGATTTTGCTCGACCAACCAAAAAGTCAGGCCGACCGAGATAGGTAACGCCGGCTAGCCTAGGACTTTGTCGCCAGGCGTTGGATCAACCGCCATTGTGTGATGGACAGCGTGACATAGCTCTTCGATGGTAGTTCCCGATCGGTTTTCCGTTGTCCATGCTGAAGGTGGGCCCTTTAATCGATGTGAGAAGCTCATCCATCCCCCCATTTCCATCCAATGGTTGCATTGATCTTCTTTGTGTTTCTATGCATGCCGGTGCAGGTTCAACGATGCACGATTTGGGCCAACCTTGAGTAGCAACTTCGGGAGCCCATTGGAGGGGCATACAATGGCTTCTGGCCATAGTTTCACTTTATGCTTGTCTCCCAAGTGTTTAGGGGTCCATCGGTGAGTCCCCATTGCCACTCGCAAAGGGGAAGTTTTATGGAAAGATTCCTAGCTGGCCGGCCCTGCTCTGGCTGGACAGCCAGCCAAGCTGCGCTGGTGATCTTTTAGGTGGCATAACGTTTCCATCCGGACTCCAAATTGGGTCATCTTGGAGAGTACTTCAACATGGTGCTATCAAATATGTTATTTGGGTAACTTTTGCACCATGTACAAGTGTCCCTTTTGTCGACATGTCCAGAATGAATCTTCATTTCTATGGCCTCTCCTTTTGCTTCACTCATTTTTGCACCATATTACCTATAGTTCCTACAAAACATGTTGGGACATAAAACTCGTGGAACTCATTAGTTTAAATAAAGTATTATGTTTGCGTCACTCAAGTTCACCGTTATTTGCAAAGGTTGGCGGTCAAAAGCGGCATATAGATCCCGCCAACATATATTATTGATTGCTTGGGCCATCAAGAATATTTGGATTAATCTATCACAATATCAAGAGCGTCAAGACCTATTATGTTAGGCTATACGTATACTTCACATAAGTTCAATTAAGAGTTAATTGCACCCACCATCCAACAACTTGTCAGGTGCGTGCAAATAGGTTCACTAACTTGTAAAATGCTCAATTTAGTACAACAACTTGATATGTAGGTGCGGATTGGTCCAATAACCTGTAAAATACTTAACTTAGAAAAAATATATTTATCCAAGACAATAACCTTTATTATAAAATTAAAAAATATACTCATGTTAGAAAATAAGAGATATTTTGTTTTCTCCATAAAAATATTTTTCTTTTAAGTCTGACAGACAATTTCTAAGTTTAGATAAAGAATTTTTCCCCTTTAATTTGAACTATTGTAACACCCAGATTTCCAAGAAATCCGAATGCTTCTATATGCGTGCCCAGGATGTCCACAGAAAACATATAGATTACAAATATTGAATCACAGAGAACACAATGCTCGAATAAAATAGTTTACATCAGAGTTTAACACAAGACATAGTCTTTCACAAATAACACAGCGGAAGTCTTAATATTATTAAACGTCTTAACTAAGTAGAGCCTTAATTCCACAGGGACACCGACTGGTTGAACACAGCTAGAAGTACTACAGATCCTCTGGAAACTCAGCAAGTGACTGATCATTCACTGCTCCATCTGATACCCATCCGGGATTTTGTTGAATAGTTGCAAGTGTAAGTAAACCATCTTACTCAACAAGTATAACACGGGTTATGCAAGAACAAAGGCTTGACATGGTTATATTGCATTAGCACTTTTAGTTGTTTCATTTTATTATCATCCAATTTACTACAAATGAGTAGAACCCAAGTATGAACCCATTAATAGCAATGTATAAATAATTATAGAATAAACCAACATCAACCACTGACATCATCTTCTAATAAAAAAGGATCTAGGCCGCTCGTATCCGTGAGCACGGCTATCATGATAGATCAACACTATGCAGAGGTTTTACCCTTTACCCGCTGGTCACATAAATCCAAAAGAACTTATGTTACGAGAACTTTCACAAAACACCCTAACAAGCACAGTAGCCGTTTTGGTTCAACATAGGCAGCATAACCCAAGGCATCGAGATTGACATACGCTCAGGGCGCAACGAGAGGGGGTCAATGGCGCCTAGAGCGAGAGCGTATTCATCACAACGTGTGAAGCTGTCGTACATCGGGCGCTTACATCACGGGACTTTGCCTACCGGGACATAGCCAACGGATAAATCCGTCCTCGATGGATCAAACTATACTCTCATGAATGTTCCCTACATATGCCTTTCGGTAACCACTGGCGAGCTAGTGACGTACAAAAGATGAAAAGAAGGCTTTAGAGTTACTGTGTGCTTCACTACGAACACATGAGCATGAAAATCACTCAAATCGGAGTTAAAACGAAGAAATTACGCTTAAAACGGGCTCTAGGGGCTTGCTGGTGAGACTTTTAGGCTTCTAGGGGTGTTTTTGAAAGAAACCAGGGACCTAAAACATAATTTCATATAAAAACCCGAGGGCTACGGAGTAAAATTGCCATCTAGGACGGCGGGCACTATTTTTCAAAAGCGCAGGGGCTAAACAGAAACAAAAATGATCTAACCGTAATTATTTTTGAATACATATGGATTGCAGTGTGAAGCTGCCGTACATCGGGCGCTTACATCATGGGACTTTGTCTAACGGGACATAGCCAACGGATAAATCCGTCCTTGATGGATCAAACTATACTCTCACGAATGTTCCCTACATATGCCTTTCGGTAACCACTGGCGAGCTAGAGACGTACAAGCTAATTATCCAAGACCAGAGCCATTATTGTTCCAACGGCGGCGAACAAGTTCTTGGGTTGCCGCTTTAATAACCGGACCTTACGGAGAGACATTAGAACAAAGCACGAAGCACATGCTCTAATTCCCTAGACCAAACCTTATGGAGACACTAGAACAAAGCACGAAGCACATGCTCTAGTTCCCCGAACCATGTTGCTAAAAAGCATCTTTTAACCATCATCGAAGTGAACCATTAATTTAATATTAACATAAAAATAAATGTTGGTTGCAGCACGTAGCATAGTCTAACCATAATGCATAAAACCCGGGTAAACAAGGAATAAGGTAAAGACTAGGCACAACCTTAATGTATAACAAAATTAGACACATGCACATGAGTTGGATGATTAAATGGTGTATAGGTAACAAGGATTGTCCGTGTTATACTTGCCTTCCTTAGTGAACTGCTGCTGCACCTGCTCTTCGGGAACAGGATCGTCGGCGAACTCAAACAGCTCGTCAACTACTCACATCGATCACCACACAAGCATCCACACATACATGCATACAAGGCATTTAATTAGAACAGTACACCAAACATAAACAAAAGATGAAAAGAAGGCTTTAGAGTTACTGTATGCTTCACTACGAATACATGAGCGCAAAATCACTCAATCCGAGTTAAAACGAAGAAACTACGCTTAAAAAACGTGCTGGCACTCAATCAAGTAGTAGCGCTACGGGCTCTAGGGGCTTGCTGGTGAGACTTTTAGGCTTCCAGGGGTGTTTTTGAAAGAAACCAAGGACCTAAAACATAATTTCATATAAAAACCTGAGGGCTACGGAGTAAAATTGCCATCTAGACGGCGGGCACTATTTTTCAAAAGCACAGGGGCTGAACAGAAAGAAAAAGGATCTAACCGTAATTATTTTTGAATAGATCTGGACTACAGGTTAATTTTGCGAAAAGGCAGCGGCTAAAATGCAAAACTGCCACGGCGGCGGCTGAGGGCTGACGTCAGCTGATGTCATGGTCTACTGTGCCGTGGACCGGCCATGAACCACGGTCCACGGGTTCACGGTAACCCGGCTCGGTTTAAATCGGGTTTTAGATCTGGCCGCCGGTTTTGAATCCTACGGCTGAGATCAGATCGGGCTCAAAGGGTCGCCGGAGACGCAGCGGCGCCGCCCACGGCCGCGGTGGGGCTCGCCGGAGTTGGCGCAATACGAGGCTACGGTGCTCCATTTTCAACGATTCAAGGACCTAGAGAGAGAGAGGAGAAAAAGGGGAGTCGATTTTGGGGGTCATGCGCGAGGATTAGGCCGTAGGGATGGTCGGCGACGAGCCATGGCGGCGGTGGCCATAGTGAGGCGTCGCGGGAGCACGGAAAAGCGAGAGAGAAGGAAAAAACGGTTTTGGCGGCTTCCTCTCTACCTTGCGAAGCTCCTGGGCTCGATCTTGGCGTCAATGCGGCGGCGAGGCGAGCGGGCGACGGTGGCGGCTCGAAGCTCGGTTAATGGCGGCGGCGGCTAGGGTTTGTGGCACGGAAGCTAGGGGTTTGAGGGCAGGAGTAGCGACGGTTTTGTAGGGGCTTGAGGGAGTCCTAGACGTGCACACCAAGCAGGTCGGAGGCGGCACGGGCACGGACTCGAGCTCGAGCTCCGGTTCGATTCGAACACGGCTCGATCCGGTACGGGGCGCTGCAGGAAGACCACGCTGGCGCGTGGGCCCCGTGGGTCAGCGGCTGTGGGGGTGAGGGAGGGCGCGGCTGGTGGCGGGCTGAGGTGGCGTGCTCCTAGGCCTAACTGGGCCGCGCGGAGGGGAAATAAGAACTGGGCCGCGGGCTGAAAGAGAGAAAGAATAGGATTGAGAAAAAGAAAAGGGTTTTTCTTTTATTCAAACACTCATTTGAATTCAAATTCAAATTTGAATTCAACAATCAAAAAGAAATGCTCCAGCGTGAATGCAACAATAATGTTTCTATTTCCTATATTTGCTTTTAATTACTGAAAATTTTATTTTCCCTATATTTTTCATGAGCACTTGAATATAAAAAGTTAATTAATTTTCTAAATTTTAAATAAGATATTTTTAGGGTGTTACAACTATAATTTTTAATAAATAAAAAACATTAGTTAATTCGCCAAGGCAATATTACATCATGTACGTGAATATTCAGTTATAAGTACATTTATATGAAGCATTTGGTGTTGTTATTAATCTTTAAAAAATTACTTCTATTTTTGTTAGATGAAAATATAAAAATTGAAAAATTATAAGAAAATATCGGAACATCAAAACAAAAAAATATGATAAAAGTCAGAATTAATTTTGGCCATGTTATCAAGAAACATAATCCGAAAATGACACAATTATACCCTTATATCCCTCTGTGCATAGACAAATACATTGTCAAAGTAACATTTAGACTGCATATGCACCAATTTGCAAGTTATTGTACTAGTTTGAGGATTTTACAAGTGGTTGGACCAATATACACCCACCTGCCAAGTTGTTGTACTAAATTAAGCATTTTACAACTTGTTGGACCAATCTGCACCCACCTAACAAGTTGTTGTATGGTGGATGCAATTTACTCTTCAATTAAGGCGAGCCAAATGTACAAATTACAAATACGTTGCCTATGTCTAATAGTTGTTTTACATGTACCATGAATCCCCATGCTGATGTTGATAGATATAATACTAGTAGGCATATTGCATCGGCTAATAATTATTCAAATGGTTCTACTTATGCAAATTATAATTCTGAATGTTATATGCAAAAGTCGTTGCCAAATGATATGCATGCTTTAAATTTCAATAATGCTACTACCAACATACAACATGCACCTATCCATCCTCACACATCTACTGTACAACTAGTTCAAAGGTCGTTGAGTGATTGTCAAGGCCTAACTAACATGAGGAGTTCGACCAGTTTCTATGGAACACTACACATAATTCTAGTAATATTCGACAAGGTGTTTCATCTATTTGTTCATTGGCTGCAGAACAACAATATATGATTACATCATAATGCTTGCAAGTGAATAAGAAGATTGGCTTTGCAAATTCTAGTTATCCCAACCAATTATTCTCAACATCGTGTGCTACCAATCTTTATAATATTCAGGAAGACGAAGGTGAATTGGTTTGTAAATACGCAACACGATTCTAAGAAAGTAAGAGTCATTGTTTTAATATGTTAATCTCTGATAAAGACCTTGCTAATATATTTTTTTCAAAGGTGTAAAATCCTGTATGAAAAATAGAATAGAGGCTCATGATTTTCTAAGAGTCTCTTAGGTCAAAGTGGTGGCTTTAGCTAGAGAAAGCCAAATAAGAAAAGAAAAGGAAAACGATTCATATTTGAGCAATAGTTAGGTTATTACAACAACCGAATGGCCTGAATCTGCTCTACCAAATGAAACAAGTTTGGTTGTACAAAATCATGAAAAGCATAAAAAGTAGCTATACTTAATTTTTTTTCTAAGGCCAAAGGTGTTGCACATTTGTGTAGTGATTATCACATCTTGAATAAGCAACAACTTCAGTCTAAACAAGGACCCACCAATCATCATGGGTCTAGAAGCAAAGAGAAGGCATTGGCATGCCAACACAAGGTGATTTCCAACAATCTTGGGACTGCCGATATGATAGGGTGTAACGGCTAGTCTGAACGGTCCATGCAGAATGTATTTGCAGCTGCTTTCAAGAGGAAAAATATGACACCATCTACTTCAAGATTCCATACCTCTCCAACATATTTGATAAGGTATGCTTTGCATGTAATTCCCAATCAGATCATGTCTCTTCAATTAATCAATTAAGTCATGTATTAGTGATTCTATCTTGAATATTTCCAAGAGATCGATTGAGGATTGTAATTTACTTGATAGTAATGGTATGACTTCAGATTATGTCAGGAAAATGTATTGTAAAAATTAGGAAGGCTGACAATAATAATAATTTGGCATTTAAATTTTCTCAATCATTATTGCCAAAGTTTCTCTCTACATGGTTTATTTGTGGTCATTCTGGAATTAAAAACAAGAAACCAAAACAAAAAGGCATTATGAAAGCCGATGCTGATTTCGCAATTAATTCCAAAGCATCAGAATTGAGAAGTACAAAGAAAGGTATAGCCAAATGGGTCGTTGGTAAATCTTAACCGTTCGTTTGCTTGGCCTTAAAACCTTCTCCGCAAAAGCATCATGTAGAGAAAAAGAAGTATACCTTTGATTTAACTTTGTGTGATGATATATTTGATATATTGGTAGAGAATAATTTTATTAAGTTATGTGATCACAAAGTTATTCCATCACCTCTTGAATTTGAACAGAGAAAGTATTGCAAATGCCATGATTCTTTTGATCATAATATAAGTGATTGCAATATGTTTCCCAAACACAAGAGGATGAGCAGTTAGCTATAATTGGTCACAATATCAAGGGATCATTAAAGCAGTTAGTCTCAGATTCAAAGCTCCCAAATGATGATAAGGACATCGTCCATGAATTGCAAGTTCAAGAAACTATTGAGGACGATGAGCCTATTAAAATGCCAGAAATTAGTGTGGGGGCAAATGGATTTTTCTCTATCAAATCAAGAACCAGATACTCCTGTTGTGCTGGAATTGGGAAGCAAGACCGTTTGTGACAAGAGGTCTGACCGCCCGAGAGGTTAGACCGCTTGCGACAAGGGGTATGACCACTTGTAACCAATAGGGAAGATTAGTTTCTGAAACCGATCAGGCCGGTTCAGGACTGAAGAAACCACCTATATCTAAATATAAATATCCTAAAGTGGATGGAGTTAAAGACCATGAGCACAAGGGTAAAAGGCTGAAGCTCACTTTCAATGAACTTGGGGCTAAATATCATAGAGATTAATGAGGCCACTAATTGGTCAAATGATATTAAAATCATCAAGATTGGCTCCTAAACATACTTCTAGGAATTGGAATTGGCAAAGGAAGAGTTTTCATTGAGCAACATCATATTCTCCTTCTGGGCCATCAATGCCAATTCTATATGCTCCACATTCCACCAATTTTCATCCTTACTCATCACGGGGTGGTATAATTCATGGACACCTATTCCTTCATATTTTAGACCATACCATGTAGAGTATAAAGCTCCAAGAGAACCATCATGTGGGCAGTCATATGTTGAAAATGACCATTTTGAGCAAAAAATCAGTCTAAAATTCAAAACAAGAAAAATGTTATCAACCAGGTTTATGTGGTGAAAAAGGATGGCCGCAAGAATAAGGGTTCAGATCTGAATGCAATTAGTGAGAAGCCAATTAATGTGTCAAACACTTCGGTTGCTAATGGCAAAGGGAAGGAAAAATCGATTGTTGATTCTCCTAGTGTCAAATCTGAGAAAAAGGGGGTGAAGATGCCAAAAATCGAGAATGAGGTGCTGCTGTCCAAAACTGAAATAAAATCAGGATGCTCACTTTATTTATCGAATTAGCAAAAAGAAGAAGCTACAAAAGCTTAGTGCTCAAGAATTAAGAAAGAAGGGCAGGGGATGGGTTCCTAAAAGAAGCATTGGCACTCAGACAAGGATGATGTTAAAGCAAAAGGTGTGACACAATTGAAGGAGAAGAGGAGGTCTGACAGACGATATTCAAATACGAGGTTTGCACCAAATCATCGAAAATATTCGTCATTGCATCACCTATTTTATTTTCAAATGCAATATATGCCTATGCTATGGTATCCGTCCTAAGGTTTGCTTGGTTATCCCTCACATCCTAAAGCTACATGGGGCACCTAAGAGCGTAGTGTTGGATAGAGGTTATGAGTTTATGTCCAGGTTCTGGCAGAGTCTAAACAAGGCGATGGGGCACCAGCCTTGAGTACAGTTTGGCTTACTATCCTCGTACTGATGGTCAAACTGAGAGGGTGAGCCAGATTCTGGAGGATCTCTCGAGGGCTTTTGTCCTGACTTATTATAGATCGGTTTGGGAAAAGAGCTTTGTCTTATGCTGAGTTCTTGTACAATAACAGCTATCAAGCAAGTCTTCAAATGTCACCCTTTGAGCCTCTCTATGGAAGGAAGTGCATGACACCTCTGATGTGGCCCGAGGTTGGCGAGAGGATTTTCTATGGTCCATATTTGATCAAGCAAGCTGAGAAGAATGTGGCTAAGGTCCGGGAGAACTTGAAAATGGCCCATTGCCGACAAAAGGGCTATGTGGACAAAAGAAGAAGGGAATTGTCTTTTGAAGTTGGAGATTCAGTGTACTTGAAGGTCTCACCGCTCCCGGGCACCAAGCAGTTCCATGCCAAAGGGAACCACGCTCCATGTTTTGTTGGTCCATATCTGATCACAAGGAGGATAGGTAGTCTAGCCTATGAGCTACAGTTACCACGAGAGTTGGTAGGAGTATATCCAGTGTGCCACGTGTCATAGCTCAGAAAGTGCTTGAGGCTGCCAAGTAAGGAGGTGCCGATTAAAATACCGAATCTTCAGGAGACTCTAGAGTAAAAGGAGCACCCAGTGAAGATTCTAGATAGAGCTCTGAAGGAGACCCAGAGGTCAAGTGTGTTGTACTGCAAGGTGTTGTGGAACAACCACGCCAAACAAGAGGCAACCTAAGAGAAAGAAGCTGATCTCAACAAGGAGTATACATATCTCTTTGATATGGAAGTTAGTTCTTAAATCTCAGCGACGAGATTCTTGTGAGGGGCGAGGGAGGGAGACGGAAACATTCCTGATTTTTTCCTAATTTGAAAATTGTGAATCTCAAAAAACTTTTGATATGAATTATGCAAACCATTTAAATTTGTCTAAGTTCTTTCCCTTCCCAATCTAAATTCCTTGAGAAAAGAATAATTTATTTAAGGACTATCTACCTTTGTGTGTCTTTTGGATATCATTTTATTTTTATTTGGATTTGTTTGCTGGTTTGAATTGGAAATATAAATTCAAATTCAAACTATAAGGGCTAAACCTATATATGGGCTAAAATCCACTAAACACAGCCAGCACAACATGAGCCTGGCCCACTCTCTCTCTCTCTCTCTCTCCCCCCATTCTTACACTGGGCTGACTTCTCGTACTCCCTACCCCAGCCCAGCCCAGCTCCTTTTCTTCCCCCTCCGCACCACTGACAAACGGGCCCCACAATTCAGCCACTCATGGCTGATTTTCTTCTCCCCCCTCACGCCCCTCACGCACGCACCACATCGCCGTCTCGGACACCCATGCGTAGGACCCCGCTGGGTTTTCCCGCCTCATCCAAGCTGACGCCACCAATCCCTTGCCCACGCCTCGACCGCCAGGGACCCTCTAGAAGCCGCGCCGCACGTCACGTAAATGCCACACCATCTCTAGCTGTCGTTTGATCCAATCCACCAACCTAAAAGCGGGGGATTGATGACGCCCAAACCACAAGCCTCACCAACCCCTCGCCCACGTATATATAGCCCCTCTCGTCCCCAATTTGAAACTCTAGTGCTCCCTTGGGGATTTTCCCCTCTTCTGGCATTGTGTATACTGTAAGGAAAATGGCCATAGGCCATTGTTTGTGATTTTGGCGATTGATTGACAACATAATCATTGGGACTAACAATTTGTTGAGGTGATATTTGTAGATATTTCTAGGTCCCAAGGATACTTTGGAAGCCATCCAAATACCTATATAACCAATATCCAAATGATGGTTATCCAAATTGAAGCCATCCAATTCACGTGGAAAAGTATCTTTAGCCATATTTTGGAGCATCGAAAATATGTGGAAAAATGTCCTTAGTCATATTCAAGGACATCCAAAAGATGGCAATGAAGATAGAAGAAAAGACCCGCGAAGAAGCAATGAAGAATTGGAAAACGCAGAGGCGTCGACCAAATTGATGGTGTGCCTGTCGAATTAGTCGAGGGTCCATCGAATCAGTCGACGGTGATTGAAGACCGACGTGCGTTCGTCTCTGGTGGGCACCGACTAAATCGATGGTGTGCCCGTCGAATTAGTCGATGGTCCATCGAATCAGTCGATGGTGATTGAAGACCAGCGTGCGTTCATCTCTGGTGGGCGATGACTATTTCGACGGGGTGCCTGTCGAATCAGTCGGTGGTGCAAGTAGCCGTTGGAGTTCAAAGATTCAAAGAAAAAAGGGGGCGACGACTAATTCGATGGTCCCTCATTTGCACCCATCGAATTAGTCGACGGTACGCAGAAAACTGGCAACGGCTAGCAACGGCTAGTTTCTTTGGTTGGGGCTATAAATAAGAGGTGCCCCGGCCATTTGAAGAGTGCTTGAGCTCAGGGAAGATATTGGCAAGTGTTCTACACATTCTTGAGTGCTCAATCCACCAAAGTGCTAAATAGAAGATCTAGGTAATTAGCCAAGTGCTTAGTGCTAGTCTAGACCTTTTAGCGCATCTCTTACGTGTTTAGCCTAGAGTTCAGCGAGGTTTGCATACCTCTTTGCTTACCGGTGCTTGCACACACCAAGTGTTGTAATCCGGGGCTTGTAGTCTTGCGAGACCCTCCAACCGAGTTTGTGGAGAGGCCGCCGGTGCTTGTGCAAGAGAGGAGAGGCCCTTGGCGTTTGGCCGAAGCTCTACCAAGTGAAGACGGCGAGGAGCATCCGGGGAGGGACGAGCGGAGACCCACTTACGCGTGGGGAAGTCCCGTGGTCACCCACGGAGTTACTCGACCGGGGAGTTTATGCCCTTGCGCGGGCATTCCCTTTGAGAGGGGCTCCAACATCGAGGATTAGTGGAAAGCTCGTGAGCTTTCCGATACCTCGGTAAAATCACCGTGCTGGGAGTTTGTTCTTCTCTACCCTTTAAGCTTCCGCATTTCATACTTGCACTACTTACCGCTTTTACCTTTCCTAGACTTGCCATGCTAGTATAGGATTGGACCTAGGGTGCAAAACTTTGTAGCGGTAGAGATAGCAACACATAGAGAAAACCTAGAGCATATTTAGATTTTCATATATGCAATTGGAGCCTTAGTTTTTAGAGACACCTAATTCACCCCCCTCTTAGGGTGTCACGGTCCCTTCAGCCTACCAAGTAGAAGGAGAGAAGAGGAGGAGGAGGAAGGGAGGAAGAGGAAAGCCATCATTGCGGGAAGGAGCCTCGTGGCCGTGGTAGGAAGGAGGCCCACACCAAGCTAATGCCAATGACGACCATGACGTCAATGATGATGTCGACGCTGTTCGCGTTCACCACTGAGAACTTCCATGTTGACAACGACCGCTAGCACCAGGCCAGCCTGCACCTCCTCATTGCTGCTCTGTCGTTCGTCCTGCCTTGTCTAACCCTTTACAAACCCGTAGGTGAGCCAAGTTTCCCATGCCCCACCTTGAGTTCTCACTTCTGGTCTCGCTGGCATATGGCCATGGTACCATAGTTGCGCCGCTAGGGACACCCTACCCCTTTATCTGGCCATCGAGTGCAGGGACCTCATTTGCGCCACCACTTACGCAGCAGATTCGCCGCATCGTGGAACCGGGACACCGGACCTCCATGGGCCGATGAGGCCGTGTTGCAGCCCCGACATTGCCATGGTGTGCGTGCACAAGCTCACATAGGCACACCACCGTGGACCAGGCTTCTAAACCTCACGAGTGAACATGCGCACAACCACGTCGCCCTAGCCACAAGGCGTTGCCTCCCCATGGATGGGGAGCTTGCCATTGTTGTTGCCACCATCGCCACGTGCTGCACTGGCATGTTCACAAATGCGCACGGAAAGGGGCTTGCACGCACACTATGCTATGACACGCACCCACTGCACGGTGCACGTGGATGCATGCCGGCACGAACGCGTGCATGCACCGCACACTGAGCACCAGATTCACCACTAAGACAATCCTTCGAACACCTAGTGCACACAACTTTTATTCCCTTCCGATTTTCAAACACGAACACCACACACATGACCACATGGGCATAGCCGCACTAATCCAAGCTAAGCCACACCAGATCCGGTGGGCGCGGTCCACGTGAGCTGCACTCACGCCTCATGGTGCACGACACCCATGTGCATAGGCGCGCGGGACTGAGCCGCTGACTGGCGGGGCCCATGTCTAGCGGGCCCACCTATTAGTTGACCTTGTGAATGATGACATCAACTGGGCTCATGCTGACGTCATCAGTCTGGACCCCTGGGATGACGTCATGCTGACATCATCCTGCCACGTGGCCTCGGGATGCCACGTGTCAGTCCCTAGATTATCTAGGTTTAATTTTTTAGGAAATCATTTATCTATTTTCGAAACAGATTTAATCTTAGAAAATTCATAACTAATTCATAATAAATCACGAAATGTGAAACTAATTCTTATAATTTTCTAAAAATGTGAATAACAACTTGGGAGGGTATTTGGAGTTTTCGGGCTCTTCTATCTTGTTGTTATTTGGATTTCTTTGCAATAGGCTGTAGTATTTATTGTAGTCTCTGAATCCAGGGAATGCTGAGGAGGAGTAGTTGACCGAGGAGCCGACCGACCGCTTCGACGACTACACGCAGTCCCCAAGTTCACGCCCATCCAGCTTGCACTTGATACTTGATGATTAGCCATGCAAAGCCCTTATTTGCTAGCACTTGCATCGCTATTAGATTAGTAGCACTTGCACTGGATACTTGATGATTAGCCATGCAAAGCCCTTATTTGCCTGATTCGTTGATGACCTAACACTTACTATACTGTGACACCCGGCCCAATTTGGTTGGCCCAGTAGTGGCCCATGAGCTCTGGTGCGCATATGTTTAGTACCACCTTGCTAGATTAGAGAGGGTAGAGCCCACTTATAAGCCTTTGTCCCCCAGCCATAGCACCTTCGGGTTGATCCTTTTACACGAAGCGAGGACGAAAGTGTAAGTAAGATGCTATGTGTATGTATGCCCGTCCCCACGGAAGGGCTGGGCGGTTCCGCCTTGGGAGACGGGATGTTACATATGGTATCAGAGCCGACCCTCATGGTTGCGCGAACGGGCCGGTGTGCGGCCATAGGGCACATGGCGCGTGTGGGCCGGTTAGGACACACAACATAGCATATGGGCTGGCACTGGACGTACGATCGTGCACTAAGAGGGAACGTTCCTTGACACTTGCTCGGGTCAGCGTGTGGACATATGGCACGTGTGGGCCGGGTAGGACACACGGCATATAGGTTGGCACTGGACGAGTGATGAGTTGGACTGAGGATGTCGGGTTCTTTGAGGGGGGTGTATTGTGACACCCGGTCCAATTCGGTTGGCCCAGTAGTGGCCCATGAGCTCAGGTGCACATATGTTTAGTACCACCTTGCTAGTTTAGAGAGGGTGGAGCCAACATATAAGCCTTTGTTCTCCAGCCATAGTACCTTCGGGTTGACCCTTTTACACGAAGTGAGAACGAAAGTGTAAGTAAGGTGCTATGTGTACATGTGCCCACCCCCACGAAAGAGTTGGGTAGTTCGGCCTTGGGAGACGGGGTGTTACATATACACTTGAGATATTTATTGCTATTGATATGCTTGTTGTGTGTGGGAATTGGTGGTATTATTCTTGGCGTATGTGGGTGGGGGTAAAACTGGGAAGAAGAAGGGGTTAGACCTTAGTAGGTTCTTGCTGATGCGGGTAAATATAACAACCCGACCTAGGCTTTTGCGGAGCTGGAGATGTGCTTATGAGCAAAACCTGTGTGGTGCCTTTCGAGGGCACGAGTGATGATTTCAATTATTATAACTAGGAGCTAGGATATGGAGGCTACCTGTGATGGTAACGAGTTGCCAACCACTACGGTGGATACGCCTTTGGCATGATTACACCCGTACCGGCACCATAAACCATGTTGTTGAGCCCCTCATGATCTCTATACCGTATGCACCAACATGCTTTTGTGGGAGGAATACCAGGTAGCCTTTCTCGGTGCAGCACCTAGACTGTTGGCGATCATAGTGTGATATTTGTGTCAGGGGGACTGGATGCATCCTTAACCCCTGATCGACGAGCACACCCTCAACTGGCCGTTGTGGGGACGTCTTCACAGCTCTTGGGGCTGTGTTAGCATGCCAAAGCATTCAGACCCGAGGGACACAGGAGGGTGCCTCCACCGGTTAGGAGAGTTACTAGTTGTGGGTTGTGTTTCAATCGACTAATTCCTAGTCTGCAGCCCGAGTTGGGTACAGGCTTACAAGCTCTGTAGAGTCTTATGATCTATAAATAGAGCCGTGGCTTCGGCCACAAAAAGCGCAGTGTAAATGAGTCAAGGGATGACGGATCGGATCAGAGTGGATAATGTCTTTTCCATATCCTTATCCATTTATTTTTGTCCAATACGGAGCAGAACGGATATTACACGGATGCGGTTTTGGAGACGGATTTTTTTGGATGTCAAAAATGGTTCGGAGTCGAACAGGAGTCGGAGAGGATGCGGATTATTATAGTCGTATAATACATACTTGCGTGTATCTTTTTATGCCGATGAATATTCATGAACTAATGCGACAAAAAATTGACATAACACGTAACATTCATCGTACTATTTATGGCACAATTAATATGAAGCGTCCCTACTTTCGTAGAGACTAAATGTGATACAAATACCAGTCCCAGGAGGCTGATATACATTTATTCAACAGATAGTTCAGTCACCGTACAAGCTCTCTAAGGAGCTGAGCATTTAACAAAAACTAAAACGACAAGTAACCAAGCAACGGTGATGAACCAGAGCGCGACCTAGGCCAGGTCGGGGCCTAGTTCCTCACAAAGCGTCAGTGGAAGCATCTTCTAGGACCGCACCACAGGCAGCGTCGGGTGCGGACACGACCACCTACTCGATATCTTCGGCAACAAAGTCTGGATCTTCGTCTGAATAAGCAACAACAACAATGGTGAGTACATACGTACTCAACAAGTCCAACCACACCCACGGAGGGGTTAATCACAGAATATGCATAGGATATATCAAGGATAAGGCTACGGTTTATTTGCATCAAAGCTATGTTTTCACACATACAAGGGTTCATTTTTGAAAAAGGTTTTCACAAAATATTTCATTGGTAACCATTTGATATAGTGGGGTTGATCCACAAAGGATCCATGTTTTAATAGCTACCGGACTCCACATCCGCAGTAGCTCACAGCACACCTGCCGGACACCTTTCAAAACAACTCACACCATTATCCCATTCCCAATGCTAGTTGTGTGTCCAAGCCATAACTCGCCCAATACCGTGGGTCATGGCTATTCGAATAGTTTTTAAACTTTGCAGAGGCGTACACTTTACCCACAAGTAGGATACCGCAACACGATCACCTTAGTGTCAGCGCGGATCCATCAAAGCCATTACCCACCTTAGCTAAGACCCGACTAGCCATTATGGGTTGCACCAGGGGTCCAGGTCCTACCAACGAGGCCTGACCAGGGCATAAGTGACAAAGATCGAATCCTGTCTCCTTGGTCACCCGTTGCTCTCAGCTCTCCTAATGGCTAGCAGACTAACTAGTGGGATTTATGCTAAGCCATTACCACATACAACGGTCGAGTGGTTGTACGATAAAATGGGTTAGGCAAGATGGCACATCAACTCGGTCCTTAATTGTGACAAGATGGACATCTTCCACTTAGCTCAAAGGTACAAGCTCACCACTTAGCTTAACCGCAAAGGTACAAGCTCACCACTTTAGCTCAACCACAAAGGTACGAGCTTTCATCACTTTGGCATTTCACACAAGAAGTACCCGTCCATCTCATCCAGGTTTAACTTTCTTTCTTAATTCATTCTGAAATCACTTTTTTCCCTTTTGAAAACACACACACGTTTTCTTTTTTGTAAAAACACATTGATGTCATGATTGGGTATAGAGTAACCAAGTCATAAGCATTATGTCTAGCAGCGATTATCATCCAAACAGAGCAAGTCATATTTAGATATTAATCTGGGTCAATCAAGGAATAGTCAAAGGGTGCTATCCAAACGGGTTTTGCAATGAAATTATATGCAGCTTTGTAAAACAGGTTGATAGGTTGTGTTTATAAAACTGGGTTCAATATGCATCAAAGGATGGGATTGGACTTGTCGTCGTCAAAGCCTTCCGGGAGCTCCTGCTCGTAGTACGGGTCTTTGGGCTCCGGCTCGCGGTACTCGCCTCCAAACTCCTGTACGGGTTCTTCGTCGGGTGCAACGTGATCTACGGCATACACAAACAAGCATACAAACAAACACAATAAGAAAAAGAAATAAGGTTTTAACCGTTGAGCTCGGGAGAGGGAAAGTCAAGGAAAATAGATGTAGAGATTATTTTGGAAGAATTGTGGGTTGAACATGGTGGAAATATTATGAGATGGAGTGTGGTGGAGTTTGAGAATTTTTGAAGGATTCTCGGCGCATGAAATGATAAGCCGATCGGGTTTAAAGATGAAATCCGAGGCTTTAGGATTTAATCAGGAATTACTATATGGAAAGGAAAAGGGATTATTTGGAATTGTGGGAAATGTCTAGGTTTACTCTAAAAAGGTCAGGGACATTGAAATGAGTAGAATATTTTAATAGGAATTTAGGAAAAAGAAATGATGGAATCGGAGTTGAAATGGGGAGAGATATTGGGTTTTTAGTATGGGCTAATTAAAGGGCTAGGGGCTTATTTTTTTATTATTAAAAATAGGATAGGTCTATTCTAAATATGCAGGACCTAGTTGGAAGTATTTATTTGGATTTGGGATGGAATTGTAAAGGGGAGGGCTTCTTTTAAGAGAGAGAGAGGGGGGGGAATAGAAATGGGGGGCTCTTTTGTAAAGAGGAAGAGGGCAGGGGCAGGGAGCGGGCGCCGGCCATGGGGGTAGGGTGCCGGCCCTAGAGGCAGGGAGAGAGTCCGGGAGGAGGGGAAAAGAGAGAGGACGACGAGGGGGTTGCCATTTTGGTAGGTTTCGACGGGGATGTTGTGGGCAAGGGAGGGGGCCATGGGCGGCGGCCCTGGTGCTTGTGGGAGCTCGGCTCAGGCCGAAATCGAGCGGTACCACGGGTTGGGAAGGTATTTTTAGGGAGGTTAGCTGCGGGTGCTCCACCATCGAACAATTGAACCGGGACAGCCTTTGATGAGGAGATTTGGCAATATCGCCTTGTTTGTACACAACATGGAAGCGTGAAATTGGAGCGAGGTAGAAGATGAGCAGCGGAGCTGGGCAGGCTGGCGGGCTCGCGAGCAGCGATGGACGACCGGTTGTTCCCTTTGATAGGCGGCGCATGGTGGTTGGCCATTGAGCAACAGCAGCTCGCCTT
>JACEFO010001415.1:0-15000 GCA_015342445.1 Digitaria exilis
TTCTTGATGAGATTCGCTGGCGTTACTACGAGGAAACCGTTATGATACTGAACCTCATGCCTTATCGAGCATCTTATCCCATCTTAAAGTTGGTTTATTCGGCAGCAGCAAATGCTACTCATTATAGGGATTTCGACAAAGCGAGTTTATTCATCACTAAAGCCGAAGTCAGTAGGAGTACTATTATGAAAAAGTTGAGACCTCGAGCTCGAGGACGTAGTTATTCTATAAAAAAAACCATGTGTCATATAACAATTGTACTAAATATAGTAAAGAAATCAAAATAATTTTTGGATCAATCCAAGATTTCGACCCCCCCCAAAAAAAAAAAGAAATAGAATAGAAAAATATGGGACAAAAAATAAATCCACTCGGTTTCAGACTTGGTACAACCCAAAATCACCATTCCTTTTGGTTCGCACAACCAAAAAATTATTCTGAAGGTCTACAGGAAGATAAAAAAATACGGAATTGTATCAAGAACTATATACAAAAGAATAGGAAAAAAGGCTCGAATAAAAAAATCGAATCAGACTCAAGTTCTGAAGTAATTACACATATAGAAATTCAAAAAGAACTCGATACAATCCACGTCATAATCCATATTGGATTCCCCAATTTATTAAAGAAAAAGGAAGCAATTGAAGAATTAGAGAAAGATCTCCAAAAGGAAGTTAATTCTATAAATCAGAGACTTAATATTGCTATCGAAAAGGTTAAAGAACCTTATAGACAACCTAATATTCTTGCAGAATATATAGCTTTCCAATTAAAAAATAGAGTTTCATTCCGAAAAGCAATGAAAAAAGCGATTGAATTAACTAAAAAAGCAGACATAAAGGGAGTAAAAATAAAAATTGCCGGTCGTCTAGCAGGGAAAGAAATTGCACGTGCCGAATGCATCAAAAAGGGAAGATTGCCCCTCCAAACAATTCGCGCTAAAATTGATTATTGCTGCTATCCAATTCGAACTATCTATGGAGTATTAGGTGTAAAAATTTGGATATTCGTAGAAGAAGAATAACTAACCCTGTCTTCCCATTCTGCCCTGTGATAGAATAAAAAAGACAAGAACCTTATTTTTCCCAAAATCCCTAAAAAAAAAAGAATAAATTCTACCTCTTTCTATAAGATTTAATGAAAATTGATAAATCTTTTAATATAATTGCTATGCTTAGTGTGTGACTCGTTAGTTTTTTCTTTAGGGTCAAAAATGAAGATTAAAAAAAAATTGGTGAACCCTACTAAAAATAGAAAAAACTTAGTAATTATAGAAAATTAACTAATAACCAACCTATTGCTTCGTATTGTCGAAATCCTAACTAAGAAACAGTCACTATGTGAATAAATACATCTATAAAAAATGACTAGATCTATCATATAGTTGTAGCAACTGCATTTTTTTCTCTACAAAAGAAACCAGATTCTAGGCTGTGAAGCAAAACTAAAGGGATGTAGATAAAAGGAGGGATGATAGCTAGAAGGAAGAAGAATAAGAAAGATATAGGATTCCAATGTGTATGGTCTATGAAAGACTTCATAAAAAGAAGGCAATGTGATAAAGCATCAATATAATAAAATAATAAAAAAAGAGCAGCCCGCGTTAATAAAACTGAGAAAATTGATTCGGAAAGAAATTTTTTGGAAGCTCCGTTGCAGGATTCAAACCTAACCATTAAAGGAGAAGCTGTGGGAACGACAAAACCTATGACGGCATCGGATTTTATTGAAAAGAATCCTAACACTTCATTGGGTAGGATGGCGGAACAAACCAAAAAAATTGCTTTATTTGATAAGGTTCTAAATTAACAAATAAGACAGGAAAGAGTAAATATTCGCCCGCGAAATCCTTATTGGATTAGAATACTTTACCATGATTCAATAAGAATAAAAGTAAGAAGATTCAAAAAAAAAAAACGAAAGATTATATTTTATATAAATCTAGAATTTGAATATATTCGAGATCTTCTTTCTTGACTATATATTTTTCTATTTTAAGAAAGTCAAAATAAAAAAAAACCTAACTTTTTCTATTATATATAGATGTGTATCTATCCATAATATTTTTGAATATTATGGAATTAGAGAAATTCGCACGCTTTCTCATTTAATTCGCGAGGAGCTGGATGAGAAGAAACTCTCATGTCCAGTTTTGCAGTAGAGATGGAACTAAGAAAGAACCATCGACTATAACCCCAAAAAAACTAGATTTCGTAAACAACATAGAGGAAGAATGAAGGGAAAATCCTGCCGAGGCAATCGTATTTGTTTTGGTAGATATGCTCTTCAAGTACTTGAACCCGCTTGGATCACCGCGAGACAGATAGAAGCAGGACGAAGAGCAATGACACGATATGCACGTCGTGGGGGAAAAATATGGGTGCGTATATTTCCCGACAAACCAGTTACAATAAGACCCACAGAAACACGTATGGGCTCGGGAAAGGGGTCCCCCGAATATTGGGTAGCCGTTGTTAAACCTGGTCGAATACTTTATGAAATGAGCGGAGTATCCGAAACTATAGCTAGAGCAGCTATCTCTATAGCTGCCAGTAAAATGCCCATACGAAGTCAATTTCTTAGATTAGAGATATAGAACCCCAAAAAGGGATAAAAAAACAGGTGGGGGGGTTCCTTCTGTAAAGACAATATTTCTTTCATCCTTTTGCATTGAAATAACAAATTGAAATCAAAATAATATGATTCAACCTCAGACCCTTTTAAATGTAGCAGATAACAGTGGAGCTAGAAAATTGATGTGTATTCGAGTCATAGGAGCCGCTGGTAATCAGCGATATGCTCGTATTGGTGATGTTATTGTTGCTGTAATCAAAGACGCAGTGCCCCAAATGCCTCTAGAAAGATCCGAAGTAATTCGAGCTGTAATTGTACGTACATGTAAAGAATTCAAATGCGAAGATGGTATAATAATACGCTATGATGACAATGCAGCAGTTATCATTGATCAAAAAGGAAATCCAAAAGGAACTCGAGTTTTTGGCGCGATCGCCGAAGAATTGAGAGAATTGAATTTTACTAAAATAGTTTCATTAGCTCCTGAAGTATTATAAACACTAGTAGACGAAATATAGATCAAAGAAAAATTAGTAGATTGTGTCTCACGTATATGCTTTAAAATCCAAAATTAAAAGAAAAAGGAAAACATGTTGATTATAGAAAAATTAGGAGGAACCTCGAATTAGAGTCTTATGGGCAAGGACACTATTGCTGATTTACTAACCTCTATAAGAAACGCAGACATGAATAAAAAGGGAACTGTTCGAGTAGTATCCACAAATATTACCGAAAACATTGTTAAAATACTTCTACGAGAGGGTTTTATTGAAAGTGTTCGGAAACATCAGGAAAGTAACAGATATTTCTTGGTTTCAACTTTGCGACATCAAAAGAGAAAGACTAGAAAGGGGATATATAGAACTAGAACCTTTTTAAAGCGTATCAGCCGACCTGGCTTACGAATTTATGCCAACTATCAAGGAATTCCTAAGGTTCTGGGCGGAATGGGAATTGCTATTCTTTCCACCTCTCGAGGTATAATGACAGATCGAGAAGCTCGACTAAACAGAATTGGGGGAGAAGTCTTATGTTATATATGGTAATAGCCCCACCTATAGTACCCGAATTCGATCTCGAACTTCCTATTTTGAAAATAAAAATCGAAAAATAGGAGAAAAAAATATGACAGAAAAAAAAAAACCGAGAGAAGCAAAAGTCACTTTCGAAGGTTTAGTTACGGAAGCCCTACCCAACGGAATGTTCCGCGTTCGCCTAGAGAATGACACCATCATCCTGGGTTATATTTCAGGAAAGATCCGGTCTAGCTCTATACGAATACTGATGGGGGATAGGGTCAAAATTGAAGTAAGTCGTTATGATTCCAGCAAGGGGCGCATAATTTATAGACTTCCCCATAAAGATTCGAAGCGTACCGAAGACTCGAAGGATACTGAAGATTTGAAGGATACCAAAGATTCAAAGGATTAGGTTTTTCTAGGATAATAACTTCCAAGTTTCCAAATTTAAGTGAAGAGACTCATTTTTTTTTCCAAAAGAATAGATTCATAGTTTAAGAAAGGAATACCCATATATGAAAATAAGAGCTTCCGTTCGTAAAATTTGTACAAAATGTCGACTGATTCGCAGGCGTGGACGAATTAGAGTCATTTGTTCCAATCCGAAGCATAAACAAAGACAGGGGTAATCCTTCGAAAAAGGAGCTTTTCTTTCGAAAAAGTAAAAAAAAGTACCCACCGAAATGTCCAAATTCAAAAAAAATGAAAGTAAAGGATATATTTTACCCTGAAACGGATATCTTTGTATCTTTTTTTCTTTTTGTTATTTCTAACTCATATTTATGAGATAATAAAATATGACAAAAGCTATACCAAAAATAGGTTCGCGTAAGAAAGTGCGTATTGGTTTGCGTAGGAATGCCCGTTTTAGTTTACGGAAGAGTGCACGTAGAATAACAAAAGGGGTTATTCATGTTCAAGCCAGTTTCAACAATACCATTATAACCGTTACAGACCCACAAGGTCGGGTGGTTTTTTGGTCCTCCGCAGGTACTTGTGGATTCAAAAGCTCAAGAAAAGCATCACCTTATGCTGGTCAAAGAACAGCAGTAGATGCTATTCGTACAGTGGGTTTGCAACGAGCAGAAGTTATGGTAAAAGGTGCTGGTAGCGGAAGAGATGCCGCATTACGAGCCATTGCTAAAAGTGGTGTACGGTTAAGTTGTATACGCGATGTAACACCTATGCCGCATAATGGATGTCGACCTCCTAAAAAAAGACGTCTGTAAAAAAATTAAACCGCTTTCAAGAGAAATAAACGATTCAATGATCAAATAATAATACTAGTCTGTTATGGTTCGAGAGGAGGTAACAGGATCCACCCAAACACTAGAGTGGAAGTGTGTTGAATCAAGAGTAGATAGTAAGCGTCTTTATTATGGTCGTTTCATTCTGTCCCCGCTTAGAAAAGGTCAAGCGGATACTGTCGGTATTGCTTTGCGAAGAGCTTTACTTGGAGAAATAGAAGGAACATGTATCACACGTGCCAAATTTGGGAACGTGCCACATGAATATTCTACAATAGTAGGTATTGAAGAATCCATACAAGAAATTTTACTAAATTTGAAAGAAATTGTATTGAAAAGTAATCTCTATGGAGTTAGAGACGCATCAATTTGCGTCAAAGGTCCTAGATACATAACCGCTCAAGATATAATCTTACCGCCTTCCGTAAAAATCGTTGATACGGCACAACCTATAGCTAACTTGAGAGAGCCCATTGATTTTTATATTGAGTTACAGATCAAGAGAGATCGCGGATATCATACGGAACTCCGAAAGAACTCTCAAGATGGAAGTTATCTTATAGATGCTGTATCCATGCCTGTTCGAAATGTGAATTATAGTATTTTTTCTTGTGGGAATGGAAATGAACAACACGAGATACTTTTTCTAGAAATATGGACGAATGGAAGTTTAACTCCTAAAGAAGCACTTTATGAAGCTTCTCGTAATCTGATTGATTTATTTCTTCCTTTTCTACACGCGGAGGAAGAAGGCACCTGTTTCGAAGAAAATCAAAATAGGTTTACTCCACCCCTTTTAACCTTTCAAAAAAGATTCAAAAATATAAAGAAAAACAAAAAAGGAATTCCATTGAATTGTATTTTTATTGATCAATTAGAATTGCCTTCTAGAACGTATAATTGTCTCAAAAGGGCCAATATACATACACTATTGGACCTTTTGAGTAAGACTGAAGAAGATCTTATGCGAATTGACAGTTTTCGTATGGAAGATGGAAAACAGATATGGGACACTCTAGAGAAGCATCTCCCAATTGATTTACCTAAGAACAAGTTCTCGCTTTAAATCCATTACAATTTTATCCTCTTTTTCTTTTTTTTAGTTAGAATAAAAAGAAAAAAAAGCAATTTTGCATCTTTGGCACAATCTATATTTTCGCGAAATGGATCATAATAAAATAGATTTTAGGTATCTAGGGAAGATTCACTTGGAAGTTACTATTTCCTAGATACCCATGCAGGGGGCTTACCGGTTGAATGAATCAACTCGAAAAATCCCTAAAAAAGACCTAAAGTTAAGGATTTATCAATGGGTAATGTTGCTCCAATACCTAACCAAAGAGCTACTGCAGTACCGATTAAAAACTAATTCATATCTCTTTCTCAACCATTTCAATTGTGATTACGATTCATTTAATAACCTTATTAGTTCGTGAACTTAGGGGATTACGTGATTCGTCAGAAAAAGGAATGATAACTACTTTTTCCTCTATAACAGGATTCTTAGTTTCTCGTTGGATTTCTTCGGGACATTTTCCATTAAGTAATTTATATGAGTCATTGATCTTCCTTTCATGGGCTCTGTATATTCTTCATACTATTCCTAAGATACAGAACTCGAAAAATGATTTAAGCACAATAACTACGCCAAGTACTATTTTAACGCAAGGCTTTGCCACGTCGGGTCTTTTAACTGAAATGCATCAATCCACAATACTAGTACCTGCTCTACAATCTCAGTGGTTAATGATGCATGTTAGTATGATGTTACTAAGCTATGCAACTCTTTTGTGCGGATCCTTGTTATCCGCCGCTCTTCTAATCATTAGATTTCAAAAGAATTTCGATTTCTTTTCTAAAAAGAAAAAAAATGTTTTACTTAAAACATTTTTCTTTAGTGAGATTGAAAATTTATATGCAAAAAGAATAAAAAACACCTCTTTTCCCGCATTTCCTAATTATTACAAATATCAATTAACTGAGCGTTTGGATTCTTGGAGTTATCGTGTCATTAGTCTAGGGTTTACTCTATTAACCATAGGTATTCTTTGTGGAGCAGTATGGGCTAATGAGGCATGGGGATCCTATTGGAATTGGGATCCTAAAGAAACTTGGGCATTTATTACCTGGACCATATTTGCGATATATTTACATAGTAGAACAAATCCAAATTGGAAGGGTACGAATTCCGCACTTGTAGCTTCGATAGGATTTCTTATAATTTGGATCTGCTATTTTGGTATCAATCTGTTAGGAATAGGTTTACATAGTTATGGTTCATTTACATTACCATCTAAATGATTACATAACATAAAAGCTTCACTAAATGATTACATAACATAAAACCTTCACTAAATGAAGGTTTTTTCCTTTTTTGTTTGATTTGAGAACCCCTTGAACGTCTTTTCAAAGGGTTCTCAAAAATTCGAGATAGATCTAATTAAACTTTTTTACTTTTTTCTGAATTTTATGTTTTTTCCACTATGGAATTTTTTCCACGATGGAATATAGAGCGAACTAGTTAAAAAAAGAAAATCCTATTTAGGATAATAATTGGATAATAGAGCCTCCACCCTGTCAACGGATAGCGAGAGAACCAAATCTGGATAAATACCAATTCCTATTACTGGTAAAAAGATACAGATTAAAAGAAAGAGTTCCCGCGGTCCAGAATCCACAAAATTTTCGTTTGGAACATGAAATAGCTTGTATCCATAGAACATTTGGCGTAACATAGATAATAAATAAATAGGAGTTAATATCATTCCAATTGCCATTACAAAAGTAATTAGCATTTTTGGCATTAACATAAATTTAGGACTAGTAATTAGTCCAAAAAATACTACTAATTCGGCAACAAAACCGCTCATTCCCGGCAAGGCAAGAGAAGCCATTGAAAAGCTACTAAACATGGTAAAAATTTTTGGCATTGGGATAGATATTCCCCCCAGTTCTTCGAGATAAACAAGACGCACTCTATCACAAGCCGTTCCCGCCAAGAAAAAAAGTGTAGCACCGATGAATCCATGGGATAATATTTGTAAAATTGCTCCATTTAGTCCAATGTTGGTTATGGAACCAATTCCTATAATTATAAAACCCATGTGAGATACGGAGGAGTAGGCTATTCTTTTTTTGAAATTTCGTTGACCAAGAGAAGTTGAAGCTGCATAGATTATTTGCACCGCTCCTATTATTACCAACCAGGGCGAAAATAGATAATGAGCATGAGGTAACAATTCCATATTGATCCGAATCAATCCGTATGCTCCCATCTTTAATAGAATTCCGGCTAAAAGCATACATGTACTGTAATGCGCTTCCCCATGGGTATCTGGTAACCACGTATGTAGAGGTATAATCGGCAATTTGACAGCATAAGCAATAAGGAAGCCAAAATACAGTAGTATTTCCAACGTTGCAGGGTATGATTGATTAATCAATCTTTCCAAATCTAATACGGGTTCATTGGAACCATATAACCCCATACCCAGAACTCCAATTAAGAAAAAAATGGAACCGCCTGCAGTATACAAAATAAACTTAGTAGCTGAATACAGACGCCTCTTTCCTCCCCACATGGATAAAAGTAAGTAAACAGGGATTAATTCTAACTCCCACATGATAAAAAAAAGTAAAAGGTCTTGTGAAGAAAATAATCCTATTTGACCGCTATACATTGCGAGCATCAGGAAATAGAATAATCGCGAATTCCGGGTAACCGGCCAAGCCGCTAAAGTAGCTAAAGTTGTGATAAATCCTGTCAATAAAATAGATCCTAATGAAAGTCCATCGATTCCCAATCTCCAGTGGAAATCCAAAACATCTATCCATTTAGAATCCTCCTTTAATTGGATTAAGGGATCCTCCAATTGGAAATGATAACAGAATGCATAAGTCATTAGAAGGAATTCTAATAAACAAATAGATATAGTATACCACCTAACTATTTTATTTCCTTTATGAGGTAAAAAGAAAATTAATGAACCTGCAAATATCGGCAAAACAACAAGTATTGTTAACCAAGGAAAATAACTCATGATAAAGTAATAAAGACAAGATACGTTTTGACCAGAAAAGCCCATGCTCTATTATATTATTTCGAGCACAGGCTTCTTCGGTAAAGAGGAATCAGACGATTCAAGTGGAGTTTTTTGTAACGTATCAATAAGATAAAGCCATGCTGCGGGTTGTTTCAGGCCCTAAATAAACGCGGACACTTAAAAAATCTGTTGGGCAGGCGGATTCGCATCTCTTACAACCCACACAATCTTCGGTTCTCGGCGCAGAAGCAATTTGCTTGGCTTTACATCCATCCCAAGGTATCATTTCTAATACATCTGTTGGACAAGCTCGTACACATTGAGTACATCCTATACATGTATCATAAATTTTTACAGAATGTGACATTGGATCTCTAAATTTTTCTTTTCAACATAAAAATTTTCGATCTGGTAAAAATGAAATTAGTACTATATAAATTAGATGTATTGTAGACACCAGACGAAGCAATGGTTTATCCAAACTTTAACAAATAATGCAACATATTTCTTAATCTGTTTGTGAGAAAGCGTGAAAAGAGCCAAGAGACTTGAATTTAAGACTTCAACACTCATAATTATACGAATTCTGCATACTAATTCGAATTAGCCAATAAATTGGGTATCATCTTTTCAATATAAATTATTGCAATATTTAAATTGCAATATCAATGAATTGCAAAAATGTAATATTCAATAAGTAAAAAAGAATACTCGGAAATAACCTACTCAAAAAATGGATATTATTAAATACTAATAAGAAAATAAGATTAGATTTATATTCATCTTAATGTTCCATATTATTATACATCCGCCTTTGTTTAGAGGATTCTATGTCTAATTATTCAAAAAATTAGATTGATTGATACGAGTGGATTTCCTGTTACGATGGATGGAAGAAAGAATGGATAGTCCAATAGCTGCTTCAGCAGCCGCAAGGGCTATAACAAAAATTGCGAAAATGTCTCCTTTTAATTGGCGACTATCAAATAGATCGGAAAATGTTACGAGATTTAGATTAATTGAATTCAGTATAAGTTCAAGACATATTAGAGCTCTAACCATGTTTCGGCTTGTGATCAATCCATAGATACCAATCGAAAATAAATAGACACTCAAAAAAAGTACATGCTCAAACATCATTAACTAACTCCTTATCAATCTCGATTCATTTCAATATGAGGACAAGAATTGAACCGATTCAATTAATTAGAATAGAACAATTACACAACAAAAGAGAAAAGAGGGTATTTGTTTTGTTGGCAGTAGATGGGTTTTACTAAATCAAAATTGTGATTCTTTAGTTATTTATTTTATATTTGAAATTCTAAAAATTTGAACTCATTCCAAGTATTTCTTATTGTCGAGCCATAGTAATTGCACCTATTAAAGAAACTAGAAGAATTAGGGAAATGAGTTCAAACGGAAGATAAAAATCGGTTGCTAAATGAATCCCAATTTGTTGAACGTTATTTATGAGACCTTGTTCTACTATTTGGTTTGATCTCGTAGTCCAAAGAATTCCATACCACGACGTATCTGGGATAGTAGTCATTAGTGAAAAAGGAATAGTTATACAAAGGAGTAAAGTAAACCCATCTCCAATAGTCCAATAATTATTATCTTTCGACCACTCTGAGCCGTTTACAAACATTACGGCAAATATGATCAAGACATTTATTGCTCCCACATAAATAAGAAGTTGTGCGACAGCTACAAAGTAGGAATTCAATAAAAAATAGAATAAGGATATACAAACAAGAACTAATCCCAGCGAAAAGGCAGAATAAATTGGGTTGGTAAGTAATACTACTCCTAGACCTCCTAGTAAAAGAACAAATCCCCCAAATAGAACAAGAATCTCATGTATTGGTCCAGGTAAATCCATTATGGATAAGAAGAAATTTTTAGTATAAAATTTTTCATGAACTGAGTAAAACTAAAAGATTCAAGGAAGGAAAAAGGTATTAGGATATTTTTTTGTATATATATATAAGTTGTTAAGCAGTAGTTATTATTTTTTCGTTATAGTTAGTATTAGTAAAAATGGATTTTTCTATTTCTAACAAAAAAAATCCTAATACCTAGTAATCAGTAATCGTTCTGGAATTCCAAGATCTTTCTTCGTCTACTTTACTTTGAGGCGAATTCCTAATTGTTTGAATTGTGTAATCTCCCATTATGGAGATTGGTAACCGACTCAAAGCAATTTGATTGTAATTCAATTCATGACGATCATAAGTAGAAAGTTCATATTCTTCAGTCATTGATAAACAATTTGTCGGACAGTATTCAACACAGTTACCACAAAATATACAAACTCCGAAATCAATACTATAATTAAGCAATTGTTTCCTTTTAATATCCTTTTCAAATCTCCAATCCACAAGGGGTAGATCTATCGGGCATACGCGAACACATACTTCACAAGCAATGCATTTATCAAATTCAAAGTGTATTCGCCCCCGGAAACGCTCCGATGTAATTGATTTTTCATAAGGGTAGTGAATCGTTATAGGTAAACGATTTGTATGGGATAAGGTAATTATGAAACCTTGACCAATGTATCTTGCGGCGCGTATTGTTTGTTGACCATAACTAATGAACCCAGTTAGCATAGGGAACATATTGTAAATATATATGAAAAAAGGTATTTTTCTTTCTCTTGTTTGAGAGAACTTTTGTTTTGTGTTGAAAATATTCTTACTGTTATTGTATTATCGTATTTATAGTGAAACTAGTTGGGAAGATGTTGTTAATAAGAGATTGCCCAGAGAAATAGGTAAAAGAAATTTCCATCCAAGATTTAATAACTGATCCATTCTCATCCTTGGTAAAGTCCATCTTATTGTGATAGAAATGAAGAGAAATAAATAAGCTTTAGTTAATGTAATAAAGATACCCATTACCATTTCTAAAATTCCAATTATTTTATTCATTTGGAAAAATCCAAAAAAGGGTATATAGGGAATAGACAAATTCCACCCACCTAAGTATAGAACAGTTACAAATAAAGAGGAAACTAATAAATTTAGGTAAGAAACAAGATAAAATAAACCATATTTAATACCAGAATATTCAGTTTGATAACCTGCTACTAATTCTTCCTCTGCTTCTGGTAAATCAAAGGGTAATCTTTCACATTCTGCCAAAGAAGAAATTAGAAAAACTAGAAAACCTATAGGCTGACGCCAAACATTCCACCCCAAAAAACCATATTTGGATTGTGCTTCAACTATATCAACTGTACTTGAACTGTTAGATAATCATAGTCGATGATAACGTCACTGTTTCCACCGCTATTTCAAAACCGTACATGAAACCTTAGCTTCATACGGCTCCTCTATGATCGAAAGGATTGGTTCATTTCGGTATTATCCCCTGGGCGTAGATAGAATTAAGTAAGATAAGATAAAATTGATTGGAAAGCCCCAAATTAGACCAAAGCAATTCTGTCTGCTAGAATAACAAAAAAGCGCTTCCGAATTGATCTCGTCCTTTATACAATAAAATAAGAATTTTTCTTTGTTCGGTAATAACTTAAATATTGGAATAAAACACTCGTTATAGCAATTAATAAATGGAAAGAATTGGTCATTAGTTCATGAGGAATTCCGTATGAATAGGGATAAAGGAAGGAAAGAAAAAATAAGGATCCTTTTTTGTATTACATTCCATATCTTTTGTCCTATTCTTCTTTCCCCGTGAAGGGTATACTTAAAAAGAAAAAGAATAAAGGGTTAATTCGTTCTTGATAGCCATTTCTTTAACAAGTGAATGGGAACATACTCTAGACCGGAAACCGAAGAAAGTACTACTTGATCATTTCCACCAATTTCAAGTCCTTATTATGATTCCTTTTATGAGGAAAAATATCTAATGATTTAGATTCTCTCATTACTAATCCTGTATGTACTTTAGTGTTCCTAATCCCTCACTAACTTTTGATGGATTGCCTTATGGTTATAAGTTCTAGTAATAACTCAAAATATTCTAGTAATGGAATTCCATATCGCGAATCCTTAATTCTTGCCCGCTTCAAGATATGATGACTAATCAAACAATATCAACCTTGGGGTAAAGAGTTTACACTGCTTATGTTTACTTGAACTTTTTTCTTGTACGTAGGAAATGAGATTTTTTATTTTTACTACAAATTAATAAGCTGTTTTGTTTCACTCATATAGCTATCTAGTTTAACTTACTAATCCGAATACAGAAACTTACTAATCCGAATACAGAATAAGTAAAGGAAGATAAGCTTTAATGTATTTTAGAGGAAAAAGAGCCCGTTTTAACGAATCACACGTAGAGATATTGCTAGCACACAAAAAGTTAATGGTATTTCATAACTAATAGATTGAGCAGCCGCTCGTAGACCGCCTGAAAAAGAATATTTATTATTTGAACTATATCCTGCCATGAGAAGACCAATAGGAGCAATACTTGAAATGGCAATCCATAAAAAAACACCAATACTGAGGTCAGCTAAAACAAAACGATATCCTAAAGGGATAACTAAAAAACTTAATAAAATGGATATGACTGCTATAGAGGGACCAATGCTAAATAAAGGAATATCTCCTCGGGATGGAAGGATATCCTCTTTTAAAAGTAGCTTAGTTCCATCTGCTATAGCTTGAAGCAGTCCCAGGGGGCCAGCATATTCAGGACCGATACGTTGTTGTATCGATGCGGATATTTCTCTTTCTAACCACACAATTACGAGTACTTCTATTGTAATTCCCAGTAAGAGGGTCAAAATGGGTAGAATCCATATCAGTCCGTAAACTTCTTTTAAAAATTCCGATTTTGAAAAAGAATTGATAGTTTCTACCTCTACCCTATCTATTATCATTTCAACGATCAACTTCCCCCATAATGATATCTATACTACCTAATATCGTCATGATATCAGCCAATTTCATTTTTTTAACTAGCTGAGGAAGAATTTGCAAATTAATAAAACCAGGCGGACGAATTTTCCATCTCCAGGGGAAGAGACTATCATCTCCTATCAGATAAATTCCTAATTCACCTTTTGGAGCTTCTACTCTTACATAAAGCTCTTGCTTTGATAATTCAAAATTGGGCGAAGGTTTTTTACCAAGAAATCGATACTCAAAATCATTCCATTCGGAATTCTTTGCTTTCTTAAAGCGTCGGGCTTCTAAATTCTCATAAGGGCCTCCAGGAATTTTCTCTACAGCCTGTTGAATAATTTTTATGGATTCCCTCATTTCACCGATTCGTACTAAATAGCGAGCTAATGAATCTCCTTCTTTTTGCCATTGTACTTTCCAATCGAATTGATTGTAAGATTCATAAGGATCAATTTTACGAAGATCCCATTGTATTCCAGAAGCTCGTAACATTGGGCCCGATAAGCCCCAATTTACAGCCTCCTCTCCACTAATAAAACCGACCCCTTCAACTCGTTCTAAAAAAATGGGATTCTGTGTAATAAGTTGTTGATATTCAACAACTCCTCGTAAAAAATAATCACAGAAATCTAAACATTTATCCATCCATCCATAAGGTAGATCGGCAGCTACTCCTCCGATGCGAAAGTAATTATGCATCATTCGCATGCCTGTAGCAGCTTCAAATAGATCATATATCAACTCTCTCTCTCTAAAAATGTAGAAAAAAGGAGTCTGTGCCCCAAGATCCGCCATAAAAGGTCCAAGCCATAACAAGTGAGAAGCTATACGGCTCAATTCTAACATAATTACCCTAATATAACTGGCTCTTTGGGGTATTTGAATATTCTCCAAGAATTCTGGTGCATTTACCGTTATTGCTTCTGTAAACATAGTAGCTAAATAATCCCACCGTGTTACATAAGGCAAGTATTGTATTATAGTTCTGTTTTCCGCGATTTTTTCCATTCCTCTGTGTAAATACCCTAATATGGGTTCGCAATCAATAACATCTTCACCATCGAGAGTAACAATTAGTCGAAGAACACCATGCATTGATGGGTGTTGAGGGCCCATATTGACTATCATGAGATCTTTTCTTGTAAGCGGTAGATTCATATCTTTGTTCTTATTCTTTTTTCCATGAAAAGATTATTCCATGAATTCCTCAAAACGAGGCTCATCAAAATGCAAAATC
>JACEFO010001416.1:7500-20670 GCA_015342445.1 Digitaria exilis
TCCTCCTTTTTATGATAAATATACCAGAAATAATTCGAATAAATAGCAGTCTCCGACAACTCATCCTCTTTAATCTGCTTGGACCCGCTCCAATACCCATAGGAAAATCCCCAGTCATATTCAGCGTACCTGTCCTTGCAATCAAATAGATTGGCCCAAGGGCCCCATATTCTAGGAGCCCAAGTTATGCTATTGAAAATTCGTTCCTCTTGCAGTTCCGGTTTGACCATTCCGTTCCCTTTTTCAAACTCCACTTCTTTTCATATAGCAATCCCTAATCAAAGAGAGAACAATATCCATTTCAAAACATTTCTAACGGATTCCTTGGTTCGGACCGACGAAGTAATGGCACTCGATTATTATCAACCCGAGTGCAATCTTTTTCTGTCGGTAAGGATTGCACCAGAGCACCTTCTACTTCTAATAGGCCATGAACTATAGATAGAGAAGAATCATTCTGAGCGAGTCCATAAGAAGCGACCCACTTTTTCATAGGTTCCGGGGGAAGACCGAAGATCTTGCGCGACCGGTCCGCCAGAAAAACTCAAAAGAGAAAGAAGTCTCGTTAATCTCTTCATGCTCGTTCCAAGTTCGAAGTACCGTTTGGCCAAAGAAAAAGCCGCTTCCTGACACGATTGCCTCTTTATATAGATAGATATAGGATCTATGGGGTTATTACTTAGAAGTCTATTTTGTACCAGATCCCCTCCTATCTGATAGAAAAGGGTCCCATGATATGATCCCGAGCCGGTCTTATCTTGGCTCGCAAACCCCAAGTTTGTCTATGAAGAGCTAATCTAATTGTATTAGTTTCTATAATGGATTTCTTATGTGGAATACTAATGGATAGGGCCTCGTTGCTAAGTGCTACAAGATCTAGTGCACTGGAACTCGTGGTTATGGACCCGAATCCTTTAGTATGGAACATTGTCTTTTCCAAGTAAAAACCCCTAGTATATGAAAGAATGAAAAGGTGCTTTCGTTCTTGTGGAATAAGAAGCCCTCGTACCTTAATGAAAGGAAAATAGGAATTTTTCGTTAGGTATTTGACCAAATAGGATCGTCCAGTTCCTATAGAACCTATCACTAAAATACCCGATAGGGCTAAGCGGAACGAAAAGGGTTTTCCATGAGATGGTAAATGAAAACGATTAGCCCCACACGAGGTTTGGGAATAAGTGATTGTCTGATAATGAGCAAGGAATATACGTCTTTCTGCTAAAGAGGATCTATTAAACTCATAATTCATTAGATCCTTGTTAGCAATGTCAACTAGGTATCATAAGTAAACGGATCCCGGTTGTTCAATCCTTTGATAACCAAGGTCATTCTTTGCTAAAGAGAAATGATCACTATGGGTCAGACTCAATAGAATTGGATCCATTCCAAATAGCGAGAATTAGGATTCTTGATCCCTCTCAATCTCTCTTTCAATTCGAGGATCCAGAGAGGTGTTTTCATAGTCATCTCCGAATATTTGCCATCTCCGAATATTTTCGATTTCTTTTTTCTATGATATGTCTTTCTATATGAAAATTGGTTATTTACGATGTACGATGATCCCTGTTAAGCATCCATGGCTGAATGGTTAAAGCGCCCAACTCATAATTGGTAAATTTGCGGGTTCAATTCCTGCTGGATGCACGCAAACGGGAACGTTCCATAAGTCTATTGGAACTGGCTCTTCTATCTATGGAATCTCATCCATCATCCATACATAACGAATTGGTATGGTATATTCATACCATAACATAAGAACAATAAGAACTCGAATTCTTATCGATACTGGAACTCAGAGCATAGGAGGGAAAGTCGATTTATGGATGGAATCAAATATGCAGTATTTACAGAAAAGAGTCTTCGTTTATTGGGAAAGAATCAATATACTTCTAATGTCGAATCGGGATTCACTAAGACAGAAATAAAGCATTGGGTCGAACTCTTCTTTGGTGTTAAGGTAGTAGCTGTGAATAGCCATCGACTACCCGGAAAGGGTAGAAGAATGGGACCTATTCTGGGACATACAATGCATTATAGACGTATGATCATTACCCTTCAACCGGGTTATTCTATTCCACTTCTAGATAGAGAAACGAACTAAAGGAGAATACTTAATAATACGGCGAAACATTTATACAAAACACCTATCCCGAGCACACGCAAGGGAACCGTAGACAGGCAAGTGAAATCCAATCCACGAAATAAATTGATCCATGGACGGCACCGTTGTGGTAAAGGTCGTAATGCCAGAGGAATCATTACCGCAAGGCATAGAGGGGGAGGCCATAAGCGCCTATACCGTAAAATCGATTTTCGACGGAATCAAAAAGACATATCTGGTAGAATCGTAACCATAGAATACGACCCTAATCGAAATGCATACATTTGTCTCATACACTATGGGGATGGTGAGAAGAGATATATTTTACATCCCAGAGGGGCTATAATTGGAGATACTATTGTTTCTGGTACAAAAGTTCCTATATCAATGGGAAATGCCCTACCTTTGAGTGCGGTTTGAACTATTGATTTACGTAATTGGAAGTAACCAATTAGGTTTACGACGAAACCTAGAAATCGATCACTGATCCAATTTGACTACCTCTACGGGATAGACCTCAACAGAAAACTGTTGAGTAACGGCAGCAAGTGATTGAGTTCAGTAGTTCCTCATAGAAAATTATTGACTCTAGAGATATGGTAATATGGAGAAGACAAAATTGTTTGAAGCACGCACAGAACCGGAAGCGTTCCTTGTTTCAAAGAGAGGAGGACGGGTTATTCACATTTAATTTGATGGTCAGAGGCGAATTGAAAGCTAAGCAGTGGTAATTAAGACCCCCGGGTGAAAATAGGGATGTCTCCTACGTTACCCATAATATGTGGAAGTATCAACGTAATTTCATAGAGTCATTCGATCTGAATGCTACATGAAGAACATAAGCCAGATGACGGAACGCGGAGACCTAGGATGTAGAAGATCATAACATGAGCGATTCGGCAGATTTGGATTCCTTTTCTATATATCCACTCATGTGGTACTTCATCATACGATTCATATAAGATCCATCTGTCTAGAGATCGTCATATACATCTAGAAAGCCGTATGCTTTGGAAGAAGCTTGTACAGTTTGGGAAGGGGTTTTTTGAGAAAAAAGAAGAATCTACTTCAACCGATATGCCCTTAGGCACGGCCATACATAACATAGAAATCACACGTGGAAGGGGTGGGCAATTAGCTAGAGCAGCAGGTGCTGTAGCGAAACTGATTGCAAAAGAGGGTAAATTGGCCACTTTAAGATTACCATCTGGGGAGGTCCGTTTGGTATCCCAAAACTGCTTAGCAACAGTCGGACAAGTGGGTAATGTTGGGGTGAACCAAAAAAGTTTGGGTAGAGCCGGATCTAAGTGTTGGCTAGGTAAACGCCCCGTAGTAAGAGGGGTAGTTATGAACCCTGTGGACCACCCCCATGGGGGCGGTGAAGGGAAAGCCCCCATTGGTAGAAAAAAACCCACAACCCCTTGGGGTTATCCTGCGCTTGGAAGAAGAACTAGGAAAAGGAAAAAATATAGTGATAGTTTTATTCTTCGTCGCCGTAAGTAAATACGTAACTAGGAATATGGAAAATTGCATTTTTGGAATTTGCAATAATGCGATGGGCGAACGACGGGAATTGAACCCGCGCATGGTGGATTCACAATCCACTGCCTTGATCCACTTGGCTACATCCGCCCCTTATCCAGCTAAAGGATTTTCTCTTTTTTCCATTCATCATTATTCTATTTATTCTGACCTCCATACCTCGATCGAGATAGTGGACATAGGATGCCACTCTTTAAAATGAAAAAGGGAGTAATCAGCTGTGACACGAAAAAAAACGAATCCTTTTGTAGCTCGTCATTTATTGGCAAAAATCGAAAAGGTCAATATGAAGGAGGAGAAAGAAATAATAGTAACGTGGTCCCGGGCATCTAGCATTCTACCCGCAATGGTTGGCCATACAATCGCGATTCATAATGGAAAGGAACATATACCTATTTACATAACAAATCCTATGGTAGGTCGCAAATTGGGGGAATTCGTGCCTACTCGGCATTTCACGAGTTATGAAAGTGCAAGAAAGGATACTAAATCCCGTCGTTAACTGAATTCAGAATAGAAAGATTCAGAATAAACAAAGAAATATAGGATTCAAATATTCAAATAAAGTAAAGGTAGGCGGGTAATAACCTTATTTATGACAAGTTTCAAATTGGTAAAGTATACCCCTAGGATAAAGAAGAACGGGCTAAGGAAACTGGCAAGAAAAGTTCCAACCGATCGTCTACTTAAATTCGAACGGGTTTTCAAAGCACAAAAACGTATACATATGTCCGTTTTCAAAGCACAAAGAGTTCTTGATGAGATTCGCTGGCGTTACTACGAGGAAACCGTTATGATACTGAACCTCATGCCTTATCGAGCATCTTATCCCATCTTAAAGTTGGTTTATTCGGCAGCAGCAAATGCTACTCATTATAGGGATTTCGACAAAGCGAGTTTATTCATCACTAAAGCCGAAGTCAGTAGGAGTACTATTATGAAAAAGTTGAGACCTCGAGCTCGAGGACGTAGTTATTCTATAAAAAAAACCATGTGTCATATAACAATTGTACTAAATATAGTAAAGAAATCAAAATAATTTTTGGATCAATCCAAGATTTCGACCCCCCCCCAAAAAAAAAAGAAATAGAATAGAAAAATATGGGACAAAAAATAAATCCACTCGGTTTCAGACTTGGTACAACCCAAAATCACCATTCCTTTTGGTTCGCACAACCAAAAAATTATTCTGAAGGTCTACAGGAAGATAAAAAAATACGGAATTGTATCAAGAACTATATACAAAAGAATAGGAAAAAAGGCTCGAATAAAAAAATCGAATCAGACTCAAGTTCTGAAGTAATTACACATATAGAAATTCAAAAAGAACTCGATACAATCCACGTCATAATCCATATTGGATTCCCCAATTTATTAAAGAAAAAGGAAGCAATTGAAGAATTAGAGAAAGATCTCCAAAAGGAAGTTAATTCTATAAATCAGAGACTTAATATTGCTATCGAAAAGGTTAAAGAACCTTATAGACAACCTAATATTCTTGCAGAATATATAGCTTTCCAATTAAAAAATAGAGTTTCATTCCGAAAAGCAATGAAAAAAGCGATTGAATTAACTAAAAAAGCAGACATAAAGGGAGTAAAAATAAAAATTGCCGGTCGTCTAGCAGGGAAAGAAATTGCACGTGCCGAATGCATCAAAAAGGGAAGATTGCCCCTCCAAACAATTCGCGCTAAAATTGATTATTGCTGCTATCCAATTCGAACTATCTATGGAGTATTAGGTGTAAAAATTTGGATATTCGTAGAAGAAGAATAACTAACCCTGGAAGATTTTTCGCTTAGTACTATGTACAGAAGGGAGAAGCCGTATGAGATGAAAACCTCATGTACGGTTTTGGAACGGAGATTTTTAGGATAGAATGAACGACCGTAACGGATGTTGGCTCAATCCGAAGGAAATTATGCGGAAGCTTTGCAGAATTATTATGAAGCTACGCGACTAGAAATTGATCCCTATGATCGAAGTTATATACTATATAACATAGGTCTTATACACACAAGCAATGGAGAGCATACAAAGGCCTTGGAATATTATTTCCGGGCGCTAGAACGAAACCCTTTCTTACCGCAAGCTTTTAATAATATGGCCGTGATCTGTCATTACGTGCGACTATCTCCACTATAGAAAGAAGAAAAAAAAAAGAAAGGAGGAAATTTTCTAGTAAATACTAGAAAAAAGGGCTTTCTACATAGGGATCGTCAAAACAACGATTTTACCCTATCAGCTGTAGGAAGGAAGGACACTTCACGAGAATCAAAATAGGAAGAAAGTAGAGCCTATACTACTATATCTATGGATAAAGCTGAAATTGATAGAGAAAACGCCGTAAAGATCAATTAGTGAGCGACTGGATCGATACAACTAAAAAAAAAACTGCTTCATTATACCACGATATGGGACAAAATCTAGGAATCTGCTTATGTAATAAAGCCGATCCACTAAGGGATTAAGCAGCGGTGTAGTATCAGATCCCAAAGATAGTAAGTTCTTTTTTCTTTCTTATGGTATGGGAAAAAGTCTTTTTCGAGGATTCTATAGAAATTTCATATATGAAAGAAACGGAGATAGTTACCTTTCAGAAAATTCGAACGAAGGATATAGGTCTATCTATGCTTCATTCTTCTGAAGGTGGGAGAAAAGATCAAACTGATTATTGATCAAAATTAGGGTTTGAAACTTAGGTAATTAACTTATTTTGCTTAACCCAAGAAGAAATTGGATTGATTTTTGAGAAATCGAATTCTGTTAATACAGGGGAAATTCAGATAGCAATTTCTGAGCCGTATGAGGTAGGAAACTCTCAAGTACGGTTCTAGGGGAAGGAACTGCCTATTCCGACCGAGGAGAACAGGCCATTCTACAGGGCGATTCGGAAATTGCGGAAGCTTGGTTTGATCAAGCTGCTGAGTATTGGAAACAAGCTATAGCGCTTACTCCGGGAAATTATATTGAAGCACAGAACTGGTTGAAGATTACGAAACGCTTTGAATTTGAATAATACCACTCTCCGTTTTCAGAAAATGGGTGGTTTGGTTGTTGATCCCTTAATCAAATAATTTAGTTAAGAAGATCCAATCAAGAATTTCATTATATCCCTTTCTTCTACCTTCGATTTTATATCATATTTCATAAGGATAAACAATAGGGATAGGTTCTGGAACAGAAGTAATAAAGCACATAAAAGGTGGCAATCTAAATATTCCCATCTAATATATCAGGATGGTCTTATTAATAATTCTAAATTATGCTCACTCAAGGAAAGTAGATGTAGATGGGGGCTTATACCCTCAAAAAAAATACACTAGCTTCTTAAATTAAAACGTCAAAAAAAGATTTTTTTGTTACGTCGGGAAATTATTTTCCAGAAGAACCAATGTCCGTTAGGCACCTAATCCTTATGTCATAATAGATCCGAACACTTGCCTCGGATTGACTTTAATATATAATTGCTCCAGTGAATAACTAAAAAAAAAAAAAAAAAATAGAAGGACGATAGATAGTAAAGAAAAGGACTAATCATAATATCTATCTTTCAAAGATTCAATAAAAAGACAGTTGGCGGGTCTCTTTGTATGTCTTGTCCGGAAAGAGGAGGACTTAATGATTATTCGTTCGCCGGAACCAGAAGTTAAAATTGTTGTGGATAGGGATCCTGTAAAAACATCTTTTGAGGAATGGGCCAGACCCGGGCATTTCTCAAGAACAATAGCTAAGGGTCCCGATACTACCACTTGGATCTGGAACCTACATGCTGATGCTCACGATTTCGATAGTCATACCGGTGATTTGGAAGAGATTTCCCGAAAAGTCTTTAGTGCTCATTTCGGTCAACTCTCCATTATCTTTCTTTGGTTGAGTGGCATGTACTTCCACGGTGCCCGTTTTTCCAATTATGAAGCATGGCTAAGCGATCCTACTCATATTGGACCCAGTGCTCAGGTAGTTTGGCCAATAGTAGGGCAAGAAATTTTGAATGGTGATGTAGGCGGGGGTTTCCGAGGAATCCAAATAACCTCTGGATTTTTTCAGATTTGGCGAGCATCCGGAATAACTAGTGAATTACAACTCTATTGTACCGCAATCGGTGCATTGATTTTTGCATCGTTAATGCTTTTTGCTGGTTGGTTCCATTATCACAAAGCGGCTCCCAAATTGGCCTGGTTCCAAGATGTAGAATCCATGTTGAATCACCACTTAGCGGGGTTATTAGGACTTGGGTCTCTTTCTTGGGCGGGACACCAAATCCATGTATCTTTACCGATTAACCAATTTCTTGACGCTGGGGTTGATCCTAAAGAGATACCACTTCCTCATGAATTTATCTTGAATCGCGACCTTTTGGCTCAACTTTATCCTAGTTTTGCCGAAGGAGCAACCCCCTTTTTCACCTTGAATTGGTCCAAATATGCAGAATTTCTTAGTTTTCGCGGAGGACTAGATCCAATAACCGGTGGTCTATGGTTGAGCGATATTGCACACCATCATTTAGCTATTGCTATTCTTTTCTTGATCGCAGGTCATATGTATAGGACCAACTGGGGTATTGGTCATGGACTTAAAGATATTTTGGAGGCTCATAAGGGCCCATTTACAGGACAAGGCCATAAGGGTCTCTATGAAATCCTAACAACGTCATGGCATGCTCAATTATCTCTTAACCTAGCTATGCTAGGCTCTACAACTATTGTTGTAGCTCATCATATGTACTCTATGCCCCCCTATCCATACCTAGCTACTGACTATGGTACACAACTTTCCTTGTTCACACACCACATGTGGATTGGCGGATTTCTAATAGTCGGTGCTGCTGCACATGCAGCCATTTTTATGGTAAGAGACTATGATCCAACTACTCGATACAACGATCTATTAGATCGCGTCCTTAGACACCGCGATGCAATCATATCCCACCTTAACTGGGTATGTATATTTCTAGGTTTTCACAGTTTTGGCTTGTACATTCATAATGATACCATGAGTGCTTTAGGCCGTCCCCAAGATATGTTTTCGGATACTGCCATACAATTACAACCCATCTTTGCTCAATGGATACAAAATATCCATGCTAGCGCGCCTGGCGTAACAGCTCCTGGTGCAACAACAAGTACCAGCTTAACGTGGGGAGGCGGGGAGTTAATAGCTGTAGGCGGCAAAGTAGCTTTGTTACCTATTCCATTAGGAACCGCAGATTTTTTAGTCCATCACATTCACGCATTTACCATCCATGTGACTGTATTAATACTTTTGAAAGGTGTTTTATTTGCTCGCAGTTCCCGTCTGATACCTGATAAAGCAAATCTTGGCTTTCGCTTCCCTTGCGACGGGCCTGGGCGAGGGGGAACATGTCAAGTATCCGCCTGGGATCATGTTTTCTTAGGTCTATTCTGGATGTATAATTCCATTTCGGTAGTTATTTTCCATTTCAGTTGGAAAATGCAGTCGGATGTTTGGGGCACTATAAGTGATCAAGGGATAGTAACTCATATCACAGGGGGAAACTTTGCACAGAGTTCCATTACGATTAATGGTTGGCTTCGAGATTTCTTGTGGGCACAGGCATCCCAAGTAATTCAGTCTTATGGTTCTTCATTATCTGCATATGGTCTTTTTTCTTAGGCGCTCATTTTGTCTGGGCTTTCAGTTTAATGTTTTTATTCAGTGGTCGTGGTTATTGGCAAGAACTCATTGAATCTATCGTTTGGGCTCATAACAAATTAAAAGTTGCTCCTGCTACTCAGCCTAGAGCCTTGAGCATTATACAAGGACGTGCTGTAGGGGTAACCCATTACCTTCTGGGTGGAATTGCCACAACATGGGCATTCTTCCTAGCGAGAATTATTGCAGTAGGATAGTGGCTAGGAGGATTTGAAAGGCATTATGGAATTAAGATTTCCCAGGTTTAGCCAAGGCTTAGCTCAGGACCCCACGACTCGTCGTATTTGGTTTGGTATTGCTACCGCACATGATTTCGAAAGTCATGATGATATTACTGAGGAACGTCTTTATCAGAACATTTTTGCTTCTCACTTTGGTCAGTTAGCAATAATCTTTCTATGGACGTCCGGAAATCTGTTTCATGTAGCTTGGCAAGGAAATTTTGAATCATGGATACAGGATCCTTTACACGTAAGACCTATTGCTCATGCCATTTGGGATCCTCATTTTGGTCAACCCGCGGTGGAAGCCTTTACTCGAGGAGGTGCTGCCGGTCCGGTTAATATTGCTTATTCTGGGGTTTATCAGTGGTGGTATACAATTGGATTGCGCACCAATGAAGATCTTTATACTGGAGCTCTTTTTCTATTATTTCTTTCTACGCTATCCTTAATAGGGGGTTGGTTACATCTACAACCCAAATGGAAGCCAAGCCTTTCGTGGTTCAAAAACGCGGAATCTCGTCTCAATCATCATTTGTCAGGACTTTTCGGGGTAAGTTCTTTGGCTTGGACAGGACATTTAGTTCATGTTGCTATTCCCGGATCCAGGGGGGAGTACGTTCGATGGAATAATTTCTTAGATGTATTACCCTATCCCCAGGGGTTGGGTCCCCTTCTGACGGGTCAGTGGAATCTTTATGCTCAAAATCCTGATTCGAGTAATCATTTATTTGGTACCACTCAAGGAGCGGGAACTGCCATTCTGACCCTTCTTGGGGGATTCCATCCACAAACACAAAGTTTGTGGTTGACCGATATTGCTCATCATCATTTAGCTATTGCATTTATTTTTCTCATTGCCGGTCATATGTATCGAACTAACTTCGGAATTGGGCACAGTATCAAAGATCTTTTAGAAGCGCATACTCCTCCGGGGGGTCGATTAGGACGTGGGCATAAAGGCCTTTATGATACAATTAATAATTCGATTCATTTTCAATTAGGTCTTGCTCTAGCTTCCTTAGGGGTTATTACTTCCTTAGTAGCTCAACATATGTACTCTTTACCTGCTTATGCATTCATAGCACAAGACTTTACTACTCAAGCTGCTTTATATACTCATCACCAATACATTGCGGGGTTCATCATGACAGGGGCTTTTGCTCATGGAGCTATTTTTTTCATTAGGGATTACAATCCGGAACAGAATGAAGATAATGTATTGGCAAGAATGTTAGACCATAAAGAAGCTATCATATCTCATTTAAGTTGGGCTAGCCTCTTCCTAGGATTCCATACCTTAGGCCTTTATGTTCATAACGACGTCATGCTTGCTTTTGGTACTCCAGAAAAGCAAATCTTGATCGAACCCATATTTGCCCAATGGATACAATCTGCTCATGGTAAGACGACATATGGGTTCGATATACTCTTATCTTCAACGAATGGCCCCGCTTTCAATGCAGGTCGAAGCATATGGTTGCCCGGATGGTTGAATGCTGTTAATGAGAATAGTAATTCGCTTTTCTTAACAATAGGACCCGGAGATTTCTTGGTTCATCATGCTATTGCTCTAGGTTTGCATACAACTACATTGATTTTAGTAAAGGGTGCTTTAGATGCACGCGGTTCCAAATTAATGCCGGATAAAAAGGATTTCGGATATAGTTTTCCTTGCGACGGCCCAGGGCGCGGTGGTACTTGTGATATTTCTGCTTGGGACGCGTTTTATTTGGCAGTTTTCTGGATGTTAAATACCATTGGATGGGTTACTTTTTATTGGCATTGGAAACACATCACATTATGGCAGGGCAACGTTTCGCAATTTAATGAATCCTCCACTTATTTGATGGGATGGTTAAGAGATTACCTATGGTTAAACTCTTCACAACTTATCAATGGATATAATCCTTTTGGGATGAATAGTTTATCAGTCTGGGCTTGGATGTTCTTATTTGGACATCTTGTTTGGGCTACTGGATTTATGTTCTTAATTTCCTGGCGTGGATATTGGCAGGAATTAATTGAGACTTTAGCATGGGCTCATGAACGCACACCTTTGGCTAATTTAATTCGCTGGAGAGATAAGCCCGTGGCTCTTTCCATTGTGCAAGCAAGATTGGTTGGATTAGCCCACTTTTCCGTGGGTTATATATTCACTTATGCAGCTTTCTTGATTGCCTCAACATCAGGCAAGTTTGGTTAATTCAGTTATTTTTTTTTTGTACTGTATCAGAACCTAGTTCATTACTCTTGATGGAGAGGGAGGATCCGACTTTTTAGATTTTTTTCCATTTATTTTTCCATCTAGGATTAGAACCATATACTTGGTAATAATAGGAACGGCACATTATGGCAAAAAAAAGTTTGATTCAGAGGGAGAAGAAGCGGCAGAAATTAGAAAAAAAATATCATTTGATTCGTCGATCCTCAAAAAAAAAGATAAGAAGCAAAGTTTCCCCTTTGAGTTTGAGCGAAAAAACAAAAATGCAAGAAAAATTGCAATCCCTACCACGTAATAGTGCACCTACACGCCTTCATCGACGTTGTTTTTTAACCGGAAGACCTAGAGCTAACTATCGCGACTTTGGACTATCCGGACACATACTTCGAGAAATGGTTTATGCATGTTTGTTACCGGGTGCAACAAGATCCAGTTGGTAAGGATAAAATACCCTTTCATATTTTTATGGTTTTCTCGAATTGATGATCGTAGAAGAGCCCTCTTTACCATTCTGTATAAATGGACTATTCTATTTGTATAGATATGGTAGAGGGGCCCAACCCCCTTTTAGCCACTAGTTCCCCGCTCTTTTCTTTAGTTTAAGAAGGTAGGAGCTGTTTGGTAACTCACAAAGCCCATAACTTTGGGGTTACAGGTTCGATACTCACTACCCGCTCCATATTCTTTCTTTATGATATATGTATCATCCATTTGTATATGGTATATGAATTTTTTTTCCTTCCTAAAAGAGTTTCGGTCTAACAGTTTTTGATTTTATCTCTTGTTCCGAGAAAAAAAGATAGAATAAAATATGAAAGAAAAGCGTCCATTGTCTAATGGATAGGACAGAGGTCTTCTAAACCTTTGGTATAGGTTCAAATCCTATTGGACGCAATCTTTTTTCTATCTATTCTTTAAATAAGTATACTAAAAACTTTTTTGCATGATTCAAATGAAAAATCTTTCTCAATGATTCCTCTTCTACTAACACGAGTTATACTAATAAGAGTAGACGTGCTATATTTATGTTTGTTCCTGAAGGGAAAACCGTTCAAGCTGTTCCTGAATAGCTTCCTTCAAAAGGGTTTCTGCTTGCTCGGTGAATGTCTTGCTAGAAGATATAATTTCTTGGAATTGAGGTTTAGTATCTTTTAGGTGTTTACGTAACTCATCCAGAAATTTCTTTACCTGTTCAATCGCGAACGAATTGTGCAAAGGCTTGTAACTCCGCGAATTGAGCTAATTCCAATTTTGATTTGCCAGCTACTTGTTTCATGGCTTTAATTTGAGCTGCGGATCCTACTCTGGAAACAGAAATACCCACATTAATAGCAGGTCGAATTCCGGCATTGAATAGATCCGCGGATAAGAATATTTGTCCATCTGTAATTGAGATTACATTAGTA